>JAGYYJ010000831.1:0-125353 GCA_019671005.1 Hibiscus mutabilis
TGTATAGCAAAAGGACTAGCATGTGTCTCAGTCAAAATCATCTGTCTCAACTCCCCGTCACTAGGAACCACTATCTGCTCCATAAAAAAAATACCCCACCATTATTGAAGTGAAAATCTGTATGATTTCCATCTGTGATATCTTTGACATGCGGTACAAACGCTTCATCATACGGTTGCTTTTCCTTAATCAACTGCGACAGTGACGGTTTCACTTGTAACTCTGCCAACAATCCTCCTTCACGAGTCACACTCAACCTCGTAAACATGGATCTCAACTCCATAACGACCTTTTTACTCAAAGCATCAGCCACAACATTGGTTTTGCCCGGATGGTACTCAATGGTCAAATCATTATCCTTCAACGGCTGCAACTATCTACTCTGCTTGAGATTCAATTCTTTTTGCGACATCAAATATTTCACTCTTATGATTAGTGTATACAACACATTTTTCACCATAGAGGTAATGTCTCTAAATCTTCAACGCAAACACTACCTCAGCAAGATCATGCGTAGGGTAGTTACGTTCATGCACCTTCAACTACCTCGATGCATATGCTACAACTTTCCCATCTTGCATCAATACACACCTCAACCTAACGTAAGATGCGTCTCTATACACCACAAACTCATTCCCTGACTCAGGTTGAATCAAGATTGGAGCTTGGGTCAAAGCTTCCTTCAATTTTCCAAAAGCCTGTTATCTAGTTTCTGTCTATTCGAACCACACATCCTTCTGCAAGAGCTTAGTCAATAGAACATCAACTCTCAAAAATTCATCCACAAAACAATGGTAATAACCCGCCAAACCCATGAAACTACGACCTCCCGATACTGACTTCGGTTGCTTTCAACTCACAACTTCTTCAACCTTTTTAGGATCAACCTGAATACCTTCAGCTGAAACCACATGTCCAAGGAAAACCACATCCCTAATCTAGAATTCACACTTGCTTAACTTGGCATAAAGCTGATTATCCAACAAGGTCTGCAATACAATCAGCAAGTGTCGATTATGATCCTCCTCGATATAAGAGTACACAAGAATATCATCAATAAACACTACCACGAACTAATCCAAAAATTCATGGAACACCCGATTCATCATATCCATGAATGCTGCAGGCGCATTCGGCAGCCCAAACAGCATCAGCAAAAACTAATAATGGCCTTACCGCATACGAAAAGCAGTCTTCAACACATCCTTATCCTTGACCTTCAACTGGTAATATCCAGATCTCAAATCGATCTTGGAAAACACCGTAGCACCTCGAAATTTATCAAACAAATTATTAATTCGCGAAAAGGGATACTTGTTCGTTATCATCAACTTGTTCAGTTGCCGATAGTCAATACACATCTTCATGGTGCCATCCTTCTTCTTTACAAAAAACACTGGTGCTCCTCACAAAGAAACTCTAGACCGACTAAAACGATGATCCGACAGCTCTTGGAGTTGCGTCTTCAACTCCTTTAACTTATTGAGCGCCATACGATATGGTGCAATCGACACTAGAGCCGAATTAGCATACGTCACGATACAAAATTCCACCTCCCTGTCCGGTGGCAAGCCAGGTAACTCTTTCAGAAACACACTCGGAAAGTCACAAACAGTACGAATATCCTTAGTTTGTACTTCTTCCACATTTGGGTTCCTCACATAAGCTAGATACTCCTGACATCCACCATCAAGCAACTTACGCGCTTCTATGGTCGAGACCATATTGGATAAGAACTTAACATTTTCACCCACAACTACTACCTCATAATCATCAACGAGCTTCAACAAAACCCGTTTGGTCTCAAAATCCACCACAGCCCGATGCTCGAACAACTAGTCCATTCCCAAGATCACATCGAAACCATAGAATGGCAGCTCCATCAAATTAGCTGCAAATACATGACCTTGTACCATTAGAGGACATTTTCGATATAACTTTCGTAATGACCGTTTTCTCTGAAAAAGAACTCGTCACTTGCATACTAACAACATGCATTTCTACCGTATACCGCACAAATTTGCATGCTCATACAATACATATGAATATGTAGAACCAGAATCTATCAAAGATAACAATGACATAGACTACAAGTTAAAGGTACATACTATTACATCTGTGTCATTCCTCCATTTGCGGTGAGCATAGATCCTCGTCGGTCCCCCATCCTCAAGACGAATCGCCACGGTGTATGCTACTGATCCTATGTCCCTCATCCCTCCGTTGAAAGGTACCTCGGCCCGTGCTCACGGCCCTTAGGTGGTGCAGCAACAAAGTGTGTGTGCCGCCTACCTCTAACAAGCAAAGGACAATCACATCTCATGTGATCTGCTGACCCACAACTCTAACACGAATTCGCAGCCCCAAATGCATGAGTGTGCCCATTTCTGGCCAAACACAAGCAATCTCGCCCCAAATGTTCTCTCAAACTACAACCCCAATAACCATTATGCACAAAATGGACCTGAGCACTCTATCCATGAGATCCTGGTCTTGTACCATCTTCACGTCTTGCATCCAATCGAAACCTCCGATCACGGTGCCTCTTAGACTGACCACCACTAGAACCAAAGTCTACTGCCATCTTTCCGGAGCCAAAACCTCCAGAACGGTGACTTAAACCCAAGTTCTGCACAATATCATTTACCCATGTAACCAACACGTCAAAATTAGTATAGTCAGTGGCCAGCATATACGTCTTAACATCTTGCGCCAATCCATATCGAAAATGCTCATAGCGTTGCCCTCGTCTGGATCCGGCACTCACTTAGGTGCATACTAGCTCAGCCTCACGAATTACACCTCATACTCTGACATTGTCATACAGCCCTGGACCAAGGCCATAAACTCATATTTCTTCGCATCCACTTATCTCACTCCTAGATACTTCTTCTTGAAGGCAGCTTGGAAGAATTCCCACGTTACTTCACTGGGTTCCATATTCACAATCGCAGTGGTCCACCAACTGTATGCATCTTCCTGTAACAAGGACATTACACACCCTAGCTTACGCTCATCATTACATCCCATATGAACTAGGATACGCTTTGTACTAGCCATCCACTCCTTGGATGCCTCGGGTCTCAACCCTCTAAATTTAACTCCTCTAAGATTGTGCAGACGCTCTGACGGCAACCCTGGATTAGTAGCAATAGGTGCCCAAGTAGGTACATTAACTCCAGCC
This sequence comes from Hibiscus mutabilis, assembly GCA_019671005.1. Taxonomy (NCBI): domain Eukaryota; kingdom Viridiplantae; phylum Streptophyta; class Magnoliopsida; order Malvales; family Malvaceae; genus Hibiscus; species Hibiscus mutabilis. The sequence continues at coordinate 3,185 of JAGYYJ010000831.1, forward strand.
ATCGCGGTCTGGAATGATCCCGTCATCGCCTAAACCAATGGCGTCATATCACCAAACACTGGACTAGATGGTGCAGGTGGTACTTGTTCCACTCCCTCAGGAGGATTAGCCGGAGAAGGGGACAAATTCTCAGGGTGTACAATCTCACCCTCGACTCCCTGCCATCATGCAATAGCATTTTTGCTAGATCGTAACTCTCTCCTCAGTGGCATGGTCTAAATCGTATCTAAGGCATGATAATTACACCGAAACAAAAATAATCAGGCCAGCTTTAAGAAAGGATCCAAGACTTCTATTTCAAGCCAAAATCATTTCATAAACATAGTAATAAGAAATTGTCCCTAAAATACCTAAACATAGCATAGTTCATACATCACTCGTGTAATCAATCATCGTGCATAGCAAACATCGTGATACAAACACCAACAGCATCCCAATTTTTGCAAAACCTGGCTCTTATACCACCAAATGTAACCCCCTTAGCTCGGCCTAGTCGAAACCAGACTAACAGAGCCACATTAGGTTTGTCGAAGCAAACCTAAGCTAAAACCCTAAATCAAGCCCTATTTTTTCTTTTTATCTTGTCTAGATGTATTTTATTAATGTCCTATGTGTACATGCTTCATCGGTAGTATCACATTTAAATCGAATTACAATTCATGGTCCAATTGATTGAGAATTCATATAAGGGACCAAAACATAAACACTGCAAATTACAGGGCATTTGACTCAATTATGATTACCAAAACATGATTAATCCGATTACATGCTTGCAAGTTAAATTCTAATCCAAATCAATCATTCAATCTCAAACCATTGCTTTCGTAACAATCAGGGACCAAATTGCAAGATTTCTAAACTTCAGCACAAAATAACATAAATTCTTCAAGGCATACCGATACATGAGAGTCCCGTACCAATATGGTATAACAGACATAACGATATAGCGTACCAATATACTAAGGCTTGTACTGATATGGTGTATTGACCAACTCGTACCGGTACTGCTTTGACTCGTACTGATCCCCTTCTCATTTTCTCAAAACTCATGATTCCAGTAACCAAAATGCGTACCGATACGGTACCCCGCGTACCGGTACAGTATGTCAAAATCGAATGAGTCTTACTGATCCTCAAACTTGTGTATCGAAACATGCATTCTTTTTCCTTAAGGCGTATCGATACGATGGCTAGGTGTACCAGTATCCGTAGCTATAATTCAACAAATTAAGCCCCAACAGGACTCCACGTACTGATCCTGAGGTACCCATACTGGTATGCAGAGGCCTGTAACGACCTCTAGGTCCAACATATGACATTTTGGCTCATTTCAATCAACTTTAATACTTAACAAATCATCATCTAACATCACCAACATGCTTGCACATCAACATATCAACATATTAAGCCAACCTAGCTTATCTAACAACTCAACACCAAATCTAGAGGCATGCTTCCTAAACCACTTTCAAAATATTAAACCAATCACAACTTAACCACTTAAAATATATTACAAGTCCAAAACAGCCATCAAAACTTGCAGCAACATGGAGTTCATAAAAAATTCTTCCAAAACCCTAAATGACACATTACTATTATTACTACTTTAACGTTCTAAACCGTACTTTGAAAACAAGTTTTTGGAATTCCTTTCCTTGCTTCCTCGCTGTCTCAATCATCATTCTCTGCATTGATGGAAAAGAGAGTGTAAGCACACTAGGCTTAGTGAGGAATGCTCAAACAACAACAACCATCAATGCAAGTTAAATCATTTCACTTCTCTATTGAAAACGCTTCTCAAAACTCTTTAAAACATCATTGCAACATCATCTCTTATCAAAACCATGCACTTAACATTACCAAAAACAGTATATTAAACCATATGCAACATGTATCACGAATTCTACAGCAAAGTCCCATTTGCTACCCTTAATTTAAGCTTTCCCATGCATACTACCAAAGCAAGGCTTAAAGAGTAAAACATGTTTAAATCACATTAAACATCACAATCCATCTCATGATACATAAACAATTATATTGGCTTACAAGTGATCGTTAACCAAGTCCCACTTTACAAACCGTAACATTGGATACACGGATTCAACAAGTATTCTCTCAACCCTTAATAAACAATCTACCGGTAACACAAGGCTCACATACGGGAGTATTCGGTACATATAAACCCCACCACAATTGTGACACCCGTGGTAGAGTATTCGATACACATAAACCCTTCAACACCACTCATTGGCATAATGTTTAATCCACTAACGGGAGTTTTTGGTACACATAAACCCCTTGACCGTTAGGGTACTTGGATAGAGTATTTGGTACACCATATAAACCCCTCAACAATCAAGGTACCTTTTTATAGTGCATTATCAATTCTATGGCCATCCAACTATATCCGATTTCATTTACAAACCTTTTCATAGTATCACTTGCCAATATAATTCATTTTAACATCAACAACTCACTGTTTTCATATACATCATCATGATCATTTAACCAATGCATTAAACCTTGCATTAACCAAAGTTCATAAACATTAACAATATGAAATACTTCCAAATGCAACATCATCATTTTGTAACCAATTTCCAGCATTAAACTATACTTAAAACATGCATATACAGTGAGTAATTAAACCATGTAAAACACGTACATCAAACTATTAGCCAAATCAAGTTCGAGAGAGAGAATTCATCCTTTACTTACTTTCGAGCTTAGACCAGCATTTCAAGCTCGATCTAAACTCCTAAACACAATTTTCAAACCTTTGCAAAGTTGAAAACACGTTTCCACTCACCGACTTGCAAAGCCTCGCTTGCCGATGCTACAATCGCACCTCTAAAGCTTCCGGAACCAACGCTCAAACTTGAGGGCCAACTTCCCCGCTTTTATCCACACAAAAGAGGTACATTGCATCAAAATGCAATCAACATCATAACAACACTAAGCCTTATCATCCTTTATTCAATTTCCCTCCACAACACCCAAAACTAACAACAAACCTTTTCCAAACTTAACCCAGCCACAACCTAATGTTTAAACACATCAATTAACATCAATCAACACCTAAAAACACATCTCTAACATCCTTATATCTCCAGCATTCAATTAACCACCATAACTCCTAAAAACACATAACTAGCAACCTAGAAAATTAGAGATTCACATAGTTTCGGGATTCCAATGTTAAAACCCATCTATTAACATTATTCAACATCAAAATTATGATTAAAATCAATCAAGAATCCAACAAAACAGAACCTATACGAAAATCCTTCAATTAAATCAATTAAACCATAATTTAATCAATTTTCCACAATTAAATCATCAAATCAAGTTAGAAAACATGAGTAAAGGATCAATAACTTGGGAATTTCAATAAGAACCATGTATTAGAGGAGAAGAACGAACATCACCTTTAATGGCAGCTTTCTCCCTTAATTAGGTGATTTCCAAAGCCAAAACAATAAGGAATCAAGTTTATTTTGTTAAAAAGCCATTATAACCTCAATTGAAATCAAAATATTAATTAAAAGTGGATTTTACCTAAAGATTTTGAAGAGAGAAAAGATGTTTGGCTGAAGAGAATTGGAGAGAAAACTTTTTGTAAAAAGGTAAGAAGTTTGTTTTAAAGATTTAATTATCCAATTATTTTCCCAAGCTTTTTATTTTATTTTAAAACTATTTAAAATAGTTAATTAAGGTGAAAAACCTGATATTAGACCCTTGGGTAAATAGCTCCTTAAAGATTCAAAGTTTTGACCCTTTTTCAAAACAGACACTAAAATAGTTTTAAAACTTTACATTTTGGTCACCAACCAAAATATCCACTTTCAAGAGCCCGTTTTGTAAAATTGATTTCACCAAAATCATTCCCATAATAAATAATGTATTTAGATAATTTTCCATATTTGTAACCCTTCCAAAAATATTTAATCCAATTTAAACCCCCAAAACTAACTTGAATCCTTTAATCTGATTCATCGGACCGCCTAAACCAATTGAAACCCTCATAGGCCCAAAACTAGGGCATTACAAGCGATCACCTCCCCTTTCTAAACTTCTTTGGGTTCATCCACTGGCGCTGATTTCTCTTCCTGGCAAACAATCAACTACTTGGCTGGTGTTTCATTCTCAACTTGTTTGCCACTGCGGAGAGTGATAGCTTTGCATTGTTCTATCCCCTTTTGTTCGGCATCCTCTGTATCACTTGGAAAGTTCCTTGGGGTCTGTTATTGAGTGCATTGGCAATATATCCTAGCTGGACCTCTAAGTTTCGTATAGATGCTGTTAAACTCTAGACAGTTATATCATTTCACTCTATATACTCCGTTAGAGTATTCCCCTGGATCGATCTCTACCCAAGATGGAAATTATTTTGTACTCTCTATGGCATCGCATTCTGGTTGAAACCTGACGGTGCATTGTTGTTCTTATAACGCTCTAGTTTTAGGGCTTAGCGTTTTGAGGTTTATTAGACGGTCTAGTGGACCGGGTTAGAGATTTGAGTCAAATTCATGATCCTATATTGATTTTTGGTAGAATCAATTTTGGAAAATGGAATTTGGAAATGTGACATTTTGGTTAGTGACCAAAATGCGATTTTTGAAAACTGTTTTAAAGTGACTAAAATGAAAAGGGTCAAATTCTTAGAATCCTTAAGGAGCTAATTTTACCAAGTTTTGCTGGTGGTTTCTCCCTTCAATTAAATCATTTTAAACATGTTTTTAAAGGGTGATTAAGAGGGATTAAAATATCTAAGTTAGTTATTTGCTTTTAAAGAAAATTTACGTAACTTTTTCCTAAACCTTTTCTCTCAACTTCTTTTCTGCCAAATACTAAGAATTTCATCAAAATCTAGAGGTGAAAGATTCTTTTCACTCAGATTATTGATTCTAACTTGATTCTTTAACTTTGTTTTACAAAATCTCATTGAAATCTTATGTTTTCTTAGCTTTAAACAAGCCAATTGAGGGAGAAATCACATAACAGGGGTAAGGTCCGTGATATCCTCTGTTAAATGGTTCTTTATTGATATTCCCAAGTATTTGATCCTTGATTTATGGTTTATAATCTGATTTTGTGTTTTTATATAGATTTAATTGGGTAAAATTGATGAAATGATGAAAGATTCGAATTGAATATGATTTCCAGTGTTATGGATTGTTTTTGAAAATATTTTGGATGTTTAATGATGTTGATAAGTCAATTTTATCAATGGAATCCCGAAACTCTTGAATCTCTAATTGTTTAGATTGCTAGATTTGTGTTTTGAGGTGTTATGGTTGTTGTGTGTTTGTTGGAGGTGTTAGGTTGATTTGATTCTGTTTCTAGATGTTAATTGATGATAAAAGTGGTGTTAGTTTGTTAGTTTGTGGCTGGGTTGTGTTTGGAAAGGATTAGTTGAGGTTTTCGGTTGTTGTGGTTGGGTAATTGTGAGGTGAATGCAAGAATCTATAAGGATCTATTGTTGTAGTGTTGTAAATGCATGAAGATGCATTAATCCTATGTTTTTATGTGGTTTACACATGGGAGGTTGTTTTGGAAGTGCACAGTGTAGCATTGGAGGCTTCGGATGCTTGATTTCGCGTCGGCAAATCAAGGCTTCGTGTATCGGTGAGTGAGAACATGGATTTCTAGCATTGGAATGTTTAAAGGTGGTTTATGGGAGTTTAAACTTATATTGATACACTGGTTTAAACTTGAAAGTAAGTAAAAATGGATTTTCTCTCTCGGTCGTACTTGTGTTAAATGGTTTTATGCACTTGTTTTGATTTACATGTTACCTACTGTTTAAGCATTTTTAAAGTATTTGATATACTGCTTTTGAGCATGAAATTTGAGGATGCACATGGTAAGTGGTCCTTGAAGATATATGGATTATACTTGTGGTTTAAAGCATGGTTGTTGCTTCGAAAAAATGGTTTGGTTAATGCTTGTTATAAACAGTGAGGTAAATGCTAAATGGTTAATTATATTGGAAAGTGATGTGGTTTTAAATTTTTATCGGATATAGTTGGCTGGCCATAGGATTGAGTGCACTATAATAAGTTGCCTTGGATGTTGAAGGGTTTAGATCTATGTACCGAAAACTCCATCCGAGTACCCTAATGGTTGAGGGGTTAAATAGTATCATAGACTCCCATTAGTGGATTAAGCGTCTAACCGATGATTGGGGTTGGTGTTCCTGTGGGTTGAAATGTGTACTCGGTTGATAATGTACCGCGATTGTATTGTATCGCTATTCCGGTTGAGATGGCTTGAAGTGTTGGTTGAACACTTGTTGAATCCGTGTATCCGATGAACTCTTTTGTTAATGGACTTGTTTAATGTGCACTTGTAAGCCAATATAATTGTTGATGTATCATTGGAAAGTTTATGTTGTATAATGTGATTTATAAATGTTTGCTCTTTAAGCTTTGCATATGGTTGTTATGCATGGGAAGGCTTAAATTGAGGTTGAGCAATGTAACTTTTTGTTGGTTAATGATACATGTTGCGTACGGTTTATTATGCTGGTTTTAAGGATGTTAAGTGCATGGTTAAAAGGCATGATGATGTTTTAAATGTTGTTGAAACACGATTTTGAAATGGGATTTCAATGAGTTATTAAGATGTGATTTTAAATACATTGTTGGTGTTTGTTTGTGAGCGCTTCTCACTAAGCCTTGTGTGCTTACGCTCTTATTGTCCATCAATGCAGAGAATTGAGAGCTTTAGAGGCATCAAGGAGCAAGGAGTCCTAGCAAGACTTGTTTACCAAAGTATGTTTGGATTAGACTATAAGTAATAAGGGCAATGGGGTACTAGTTTTGGTTTTAGGAGATGTTTTGATAAACTCCATGTTTAAAAAAGTTTGTTTGATTGCTCTAAAGTTGTAAATGGCCTTTATGGTTTGATTTTGGTGATGGTTTGGAGTTTCATGTTTTACTTCAATGGTTTCTAGGTTGCATGCCTATAGATTTACGACAAAATGCCATGAATTAATGTTGAATCTGTGATGCTATCTTTGTGAATTGTATCCTGAATATGTTGGATGTGTGTTAGAAGCATGTTAGGGTGTTTTGGATAGGCTAAGAGCTTTTAAACCAGCTAAATATGACTTTGCGAGCCCCAGGCATACCGATACGCGGGGCCCAGATCGGTACGGCTAGGCAAAATCAAGCATGGTGTTTCGTCACGGGCTTGGGTGTACCGGTATAGATTTTCTTTACTGGAATCCACTTTTTGGGACAAAACCCGCATACCGAAACATTATCATACCGTATCGGTACGGGTGCCAAATATTTACGACCTACCAGCTAGGCGTAGCGAAATGGGTCGCAGTGTATCGAAATAGTACTGGCTTGTATAAGGCACCATATCGATACGGTGGCACACGTATCGGTACGGTTGTCTGTTATTTTAGTTAATGTCATGGAAGTGAAGTTATGTTCCCTTGCGTTTTGGTCCCTGATTGTTGTGGATGCAATTGATTGAGTTTGGATAATCGAGTCGAGCTGATTTTCGATATGAGAATATGAAACCTACTTTGTTGGGCTCGATGAATCAACCGAAATTACTTGCCAAGTGGTGGAGAAGTGATTTCTTGGGTGATGGTGGTGGAAGCAAAAAGATAGAAAAATTTGTACAAAGATTTAGAGTGGTTCGGCTTTCTAACCAAAGCCTACATCCACTACCTTAGCTTCCCCACTAAGGATTTCCAAATTCACTCTTGAATTTCTTCCTCTTTTCTAGGCTTAGGAGGCAACCCTTTACACACTCAAAGCTTCTACCCCAAAGCTTGAGTAAACCCTCTTTACAAGAGAAAAGAAAAGAAAGCAAACAAGAAATCCCTCACAAGGTAGATGTTTGCACAATTAAGCTCACTCACCCAAACCTAAACACTTGAGAAAATATAACAATTAAAGCTCGCAAGTGTTTTCTATACAAAGAATATGAACTACAAGCCCTAAGACAATTTTGGCATCATAATGTTGTTAACAATTGAAGCATTAGTCTTCTATAGATGCTTGGAGGTCCCTTTTATACTTCCAATTGAGTTCCTAGCCGTTGGAGACCGTTGGGATTGAATTGGAGCCATTGGAACTTCTATTTCCCGCAATTAATGCAGTTTTGCAACTGTCCGTATCGATACACGGGTTACCTGTATCGATACGCCCTTCTTGGAAACTAGTTGTTAAGCTCTTAGCAGCCTAACCGTATCGGTACGCGTGTACTTGTATCGGTATAGGTACTAGTCGTTGCGCCCAATCTTGCTAACCGTATCGAAACACCTTGGTCGTTTGGCAAACCGTATCGGTATGCCTTGGTCTATTTGGTAAACCGTATCGGTACAGTTTGGTCTGTTTCGGTATGCCCTACAATTTAAATAGCCGTTGGGGGTAGTTAAAATAGGGATCGATACGCGTACATGCGTATCGGTACGACCCTACCCGTATCGGTATGCCTAGGAGCGTATCGGTATGGTTTTTTTAGTTCTAGAAAATTACTGTAGCAGAAACCCTTGGACCGTATCGATACGGGGTATACCGTATCGGTACGCCTGTGTTGAGAACAACATTTTGTGTACTTTAAAAATGTTTAAAACATTTCCAAAACCTCTTAAAAACTTCTCAAACTTATTTTCATGTTGTTTGGACTTAAAAGCATTTTTGAATTCTTCTCAAATTAGTCCAAAACTATTTTTCAATTATTATATCAAAATATAAATCCTAACAATCTCCCCCTTTTTGATATAATAAAACCAACTTGAAAAATTATTTTTATGATTTTCCCCTTAGTAAAAATATGAATTGAATAAGAGATTTAATGATGAAAATCTTATAAGCTCCCCCTTATTCATTTAAAAATTTAATTTTTTAAAACATTCTCTCTCTTTTTGTTATATCAAAAATGGTTCAAACCAAAGTTTGAAAATTTTAAAGTTCATAACAATGGAGAGTTAAATTTTTTTTGACAAAAATAAGTTTTGTTTTAAAATTGGCTCCCCCTTACTCAAGCATCATTCAAAAGGTTAGTCCAACATACATGATTAACTAGTTGAATTAAAATAAATAAATCAAATTAAAATAAACAAAATTCAACTAATTTTACCACACTTGAACCAAAGGGAGGATGTGAAGCCTTCCTTCTTCAAGTGTTCATCCTTGTGTGTATAGAGCTCCTCCTCACTTTTAGCACTTGTTGATCAAGGCTTTATCACACCTACAAAAGACAATCATTTGATTTTTGGTATCCAAATTGCTTTGGATCCATAGGCATTAGTAGCACATAATTTAGTCCCCTTAGGAATCCATTTTTCAATTTCATCCTTTTTATGTGAAGTACTTAGTCCTTTTGGGACCCAAATACTTCTAAAACATTTTCCATTTACAAATCTATGGGCACTAGATTGTCTTTGACAAAAGTTTTATTTTCCAAAATTATTTTTCCTTTCAAGCTCTTTGGAAATCAAACCATTTTCATTTTTCAATTTAGAAATTAACTTTTTGTTTTTAGAAAATGAGGCTTTGAATTCAAAAACCAATTTGTCATAGGCCTATTGCAACTTATCAAAAGTATAAGAATTAGAAATATATGAGTTAGAAACTACCTCTCCCTCTTGGAGGGCCATCAAGCATAGGTGAGCTACTTCATTTTCATCGGTGGAGTCTTCATCACTCTATGTAGCCACACATGCTTTCTTTGATGATGATCCCTTTTTGTTGAAGCGAGGGCAATCAAATTTGGTGTTCCTCGTCTTCTTGCAATTTGAGCACTTGGGGGAATCCACCATCCTCTTCTCTGATTCATGCTTGGATTCTTCTTTGTTGCTCTTCATGAATCGGGTCAATTCCTTGAAGAGATAGGCCATCTCTTCATCTTCACTATCTTCCTCACTTGATTCTTCTTGGTGACTTGTAGAGGATTGCAGAACAATGGAATTCACATTAATGCCTAGCTCTATGATTTTCTTCTTCCCCATCTTCTTTATCTCTTCCTTATTCTTCTCCTATTTTTCTTTCTTTTTTCATGATTTCATGAGTGAGAAGTGACCCCATGAGCTCATCTAGCTTTAGAACTTTGAGATTTTTGGCTTTGATGATGGCGGTCTTCTTTGAGTCCCATGACTCGGGAAGAGAGTAGATAAGATTTCGGACAAACTTTTCTTCTGGAATGATTTCTCCATAGCCTTTGAGTCTATTGGTGATGGTGGAGAATCTATCGAACATTTTCGTGATGTCCTCTTCCGGTTCCATCTTGAAGTTCTCATACTCAAGGTTGAGAATGCTGATTTTGTTCTCCTTTACTTCGTTTGTTCCCTCGTGCGTAACTTCAAGCTTGTCCCAAACTTCCTCAGCATCCTCACAAGAAGACATCTTCTCATAGATATTGGGGCTAAATGCTCAAAAAAATATACAAAGCCTTGCAATTTAGCTCCATCTTCTTGCGATCATTCGCATTCCATTCCGCCTTGCATCTTTGTGGTACGTATGGACCATCTTCAACAACGTCCCAAAGCTTGTAATCTTTGGCCTTGAGGAAGAACATCATTTTAGTCTTTCAATAGGCATAGTTGGTCTCGTCAAAGAAAGGTGGCTTGTCGATGCATTGTGCCATTTATCTCCGGTTGACTTGTTTATTGATCGCGCTTTCAGATCATCTCAATAGGTTGTTAGACCTTCTCGATTGAGCCTCGCTCTGATACCAATTGTTGGGCTTGATGAATCAAGCCAAATTACTTGCCAAGTGGTGGAGAAGTGATTTCTTGGGTGATGGGGGTGAAAGCAAAAAGATAGAAAAATTTGCACAAGGATTTAGAGTGGTTTGGCTTTCTAACCAAAGCCTACATCCACTACCTTAGCTTCCCCACTAAGGATTTCCAAATTCACTCTTGAATTTCTTCCCCTTTTCTAGGCTTAGGAGGCAACCCTTTACACACTCAAAGCTTCTACCCCGAAGCTTGAGTAAACCCTCTTTACAAGAGAAAATAAAACAAAGCAAACAAGAAATCCCTCACAAGGTAGATGTTTACACAATTAAGCTCACTCACCCAAACCTAAACACTTGAGCAAATATAACAATTAAAGCTCACAAGTGTTGTCTATACAAAGAATAGAAATTAAAAGCCCTAAGACAAATTTGTCATCATAATGTTGTTGACAATTGAAGCATTAGTCTTTCATAGTTGCTTGGAGGTCCCTTTTATACTTCCAATTGAGTTCCTAGCCGTTGGATTGAATTGGAGCCGTTAGAGCTTTTATTTCTCGCAATTAATGCAGTTCTGCAGCTGTCTGTATCGATACACGGGTTACCTGTATCGATACGCCCTTCTTGGAAACTAGTCGTTAAGCTCTTAGTTGCCTAACTGTATCGGTACGCGTGTACCTGTATCGGTACAGGTACTAGCTGTTGCGCTCAGTGTTGCTAACCGTATCGAAACACCTTGACCGTGGCAAACCGTATCGGTACGCCTTAGTCTATTTGGTAAACCGTATCGGTACGGTTTGGTCTATTTCGGTACGCCCTGCAATTTAAATAGCCATTGGGGGTAGTTAAAACAGGGATTGGTAAACGTACATGCGTATCGGTACGACCCTACCCGTATCGGTACGCCTAGGAGCGTATCGGTACGGTTTTTTTAGTTCTGGAAAATTACTGTAGCTGAAACCCTTAGACCGTATCGATACAGGGTATACTGTATCGGTATGCCTGTGTTGAAAACAATATTTTGGCTACTTTAAAAACGTTTAAAACATTTCCAAAACCTCCCAAAAACTTCTCAAACTTATTTTCAAGTTGTTTGGACTTAAAAGCATTTTTGAATTCTTCTCAAATTAGTCCAAAACTATTTTTCAATTATTGTATCAAAACATAAATCCTAACATGCTTAATTAAAGGTTGGTAACTTAAAAATGTGCTAAGTCCCTATAATTTGATCAAATTGCAATTTGGTCCTTAAATTGCAATTGAGCCAATAAGATGTCAAATCGATGTCCGATTGAGTTGAGTTTTCACCTGATGATAATATGACATATAGGTTAATGATTTTGCATCTAGACAAGATAAAAGAAAAAAATGGCCGTGTTTCGGTTTTTTTCTTTATGGTTTACCTCGGTAAACCTAATATAGCTCGCTCGGTTCGGTCTTGCGACTAGGCCGGGTCGAGGGGGTTACAGTTCTGACATTAGGCATTATATTGGTTACCTCCCTGATTCGCCCATGAAAAGTTTGGATGCTACTTCTAACCTACACTATAAGTATTGGAATATGGGTTAATGTTATGATTGTAATTAACAATTGTCTAGCAACAAATTTGAGCATTGAGAGATGATAATGCATGAGCTCTAATAATTTTCATCCGACAATGAGCATTCATTCTGCAATCCTTTATAAAAAGGTCTAGCAACAAAGGTTTGCCAAAGCATCAACAATAATCGACATGAGCATTAGGGCATCATCTCAACTTGTCCTTAAAATGCTCCTTAAAACGGCATTATCATAGAGTCTCATCATTAGCCTGCCTAAAAGTAATGATTTCACTCTATAGCTTGGCATTTGGTTTAGGTGGCTAGAATCTCATAAGAAACTTCTAGCATAGTTCTACCCACAACGTAATTGAACAAGGTGGCAAATACCTTAACCACAATTTTGCTCTATCTCTCAGATAGAATGAGAATAGTCTCAACTTCATTATCTATTCAGCCACACCCAGTTGCTGAAATAGTTGGCACACCTCCATGAATTGCTTCAAGTGTTGCCTTGGGTCTCGAGTAGGTGATCCATCAAACTGACCTACATTTATTAGAGTCTAAATCATTACCGGATTAAGTTCAAAATTAGTTGAATTTACCTCTAGACCAATTAGTCCTGGCATCAAGTTATCCATGGTTGGTGCTAAGTGTTCTCTGATAGGTCATTCTCAAGTATCTTTACAACAACAGCAGGAGCAGACGATATCCCATCATGTATCGGATCCTCCTGATTGTTCACGACACCATCTACTCTGCCATTTCCATTATGAGACATTTTTTGACGTTCTCTTCTTATCATGTGTATGGTTCGTTCAATCTCTGAATCGTATAATAAATCTTCCTTCGCAGTGCGGCTCCTGGTTATACACCAAACAAAACAAAATAAGTAAAATAAACAAAAACAAGTAAAAATCAAAACAATCAATCCTGTTGCAATCCCCGGCAATGGTGCCAAAAACTTGTTGACTGACTAATGCTTAGCAAATGATTGATGATTTAATGTAATAATGTAAGTAAGTAAGTAATGCTAAGAATAGGTCTTTTTGCGTGCAAGTATACACGGTCAGCAAGTAATACGGTAATAAGCTGAGTAATGTATCCACATGGATTGTCCAAGAATTTAAATGTCATGATAGTTACTTGTGAAATGGAACAAATGAGATGGCAATTGATTTCGGATTTTAAATTAAAAATGATTAATGGAAAATGAAGTAAAGATCCAGGTAGATTTGCAAACACTTGTGTCAACATGATTGATAAACTTGGCAAGGGATGTTTAGATTTCACGCTAACGATGATAACAATTAATTATGTTCAACCTAGGTTTTATTGCCGAGCAGATTTTAAATTAGCATTGCCTCCGTCGATGTCAATACTTTAAGTTAATTATGTTTAACACATATATGTCTATAGTGATGTTTTCAAATAATTAACTTGGCAGAGTTTTAATCTTTACTCCTAAGGGGTAGATTCACTTCTGAAGTAAGCTCATCTACTTGAACATCTTCTGTCGAAGCTTCTCTCCTTAGTATTTGGGAATTAATCCTTATCTCCTAAGTCTATTAAGATATTATGGGATAGTGAGAATTCAATGCCAACTGTCGTATGGTAAATATAATAAATTTAAGTGCAAGCAAAATAAACAATAATGTCAATGCATTCAATTATTAAAAACCTAAACTAAGTGTTCATCGCAAAACACCCCTAGTCAACTTAAAAGATTAGTTCATGGCTAAGGAAACCAACAAAATATTATCATTTTTAAACATCACCATCAAATCAGAAATAAAACTAAGAGAAATGGACAAGAGAATGAGATTCGTCGATGTAGACCTTCAATGAATCTAGATCTCTCGGCTATACTGTCTAGTCGATCCTTGGTCTGCCCTCTACCCTCTCTTCTTTCTCATGGCATAGCCTCATTTGCTCAGTCGATAGGCTTCTTTATATAGGCGCTCATGGAAAACCTAATTAGGATTTGGGTTTTGAAAGTTTGTTACGTATCATTGTAGGCGCATTATCCTCTATTTGAATTAGGGCTGACCTAGCTCTAACTAACGGCTATCTGACCGGGCATCGATTGTTCTTCTTTTTCCAACCGAGCTTGGTATTATTTCTTCATACTTTTACCAAATACGCTCAGCATTTATCTTCTGCTCCACCTTACAGACTCGTTTGCTCAATCGATAGGCTTCTTTATATAGGTTCTCGAGGAAACCCTAATTAGGGTTTAATTTTTGAAAGTTTGTTGCACACCATTGTAGGCGCGTTATCCTCTATTTGAATTAGAGTTGACCTAGCTCTGACTAAAAGCTATCTGATCGGTCATCGGCCGTTCTTCTTTTTCCAATCAAGCTTGGTATTCTTCCTTCATGCTTTTGCCAACTGCGCTCGGCATTTCTCTTCTGCTCCACCTGCTCCTGACTTGCCAAACCTGCCCACAGCAACAAGAAAACACCCATTCACTCTAGAAGTAAAAAAATTTGTACATTCCTTAACTCCTAGATGCAAATGTATGAATCTACTGGCAAAATGTACAAATATGTACCCAAAGTCAAGCAATAGCATGACAATATACACGATAAAAGTAGAACTTTTGAGGAGTTAACAATGTACCTGATTACATGTACTTTGAAATAATTTTAACGAGCTTATAAATTCTAAAATTTTTACTTATTTTGGAAGGGAGCATATAATCTATGTTTTGGTTTTTAAAGTGCATTGATGAATTATTTTTGGAGAGCACTCACTAGGCAGGTTTTGCTTATGCTCTCTATTCATATTTGCTGAGAATTAAGTATATGGGGCTTCTCTTGAGGGAATGATTTCATCTAAGACAAATAATTTCATTAAGTATGTTTAAATTACTTTTCGTAAACTTTGTAATAAGGTAATATGGGCCGATTTCCTTTTTGGAATTTTGCTTGAGGATTATAATTCCATATTTTCATGTGTTTCTATGTTTTGGATTGCCATCTTAATTGTTGGTTGATTTTGGATGTTAATGTGGATGAGTTTTATGATGGGCAAGTAACGTCTAAATGACTTTGGATTAAGGTCATGTTTTTAGTTGGATGGTTGATGTATGTTATGTACAAATTACAATAATGGTAATATGCATATGCCACTATTGTAAAAGGAGTTCTAACATTATAAGCATGATTTGTTCCTTTTTGGTATGGTGTTATGCAAGTATTAAGAAGCATACCTCTAGATTTCTTGTTTATCGACCATGGATGTAAAAATTTGCCATGTGAATGCTTGATTAAGTGCTTTATATTAGATATTCATTAGGAGCATGTTTATGCTATTTGGTACCTTTTTAAAGTGATTCGTACTCATATTGCATATTCGAATATGCAATATTGTCCATGGCATACTGGTACGGGCTCATCGCGTATCATTACTCTCCTCTATTTAGTGACCTTTTGGGTCAGTACGTACTGGTACGCCCTGCTTCGGGATTGATACGGGACCATTCGTACCGGTACAGTAGGGTTGTATTGGTACAAAAATTGATTACTATAATTTTTAAGGGTGCACGTGTACCAGTACAGTAGGTAGTTAATTCAGTTAAGGGGATATTCCAAGTTATGAAGCTTTACAATTTAGTCACTATTTGTTCATGCATCAATTTAATGAGTTTCTAATGCCCGTTTGATCTTAAGTTTCACATGTTGGTTTGAAATATGATAAATTTTAGAATAATTCTTTCTAATCTCAATAAGTTCCTATAATTTTAGGAATTTATATTTTGGTCCCAAAAGTTAATATATGCTTAATTAAATATGATCTAAAAGTTTGTTTGGCATGAAACTTTAACCGTTGCTTAAATAAAACATGTAGGACACAATGTTGCATCTAGAATATAAAAAGATTCAAAAATATTCATAGTCTGGTATATTCGAATGCGGATTCACTTTGGTAAATCAATGTGACTTTCATCATTCGGTCTAATCTTTCCAGACCAAGTGATGGATGTTACATTTGACAGTATCAGAGCTATATTTCACAACATCGGACTGATTGAATTAAGTTTGGTTACTCTGAGTAGTTTTCAGACATACTTGTATGTGTTTTGATTGTGAATTTCTTTTGTTGGGGTTATTTGGGAACACATTGCATATTACAAATGTATTGGAAAATGTTTTACAAGTTTGTCTTGGATCACTTGTTGGTTGTAAGCCCTAATTTAACCTGTTTATATGTAATTAGACATTATCCGATATGCCTCCTCATCGAGAGACTAGAGCTACTTTGATCAAGAATATAACAAATGTTGATAATCCAGCTAATACGGAGAATGAGAATCGATTACCCCCTCATCCTCTAGCTCTGTAAAGACCGCATATTAGGGATTCGACGTCGTTAATTCATACAACTATCGTAACATTCCAACGAATGGTAGCTGGTGCTCCTCTACCAGCCCTTGTTGTTCTTGTATCCCGGGGCTTGCCACTTGAATATTTAAGGAGTTTGGGAGGTACTGAGTTTCATAGACTGAATGGCAATGACCCGATGGATGTCGATCACTGACTGGAGAATGTGGAGCGTATCATAGAGTAGATGGCTTGCAATTATGCAGAGAGACTGGATTGTACCATTTTCTTGCTTAATGGTGATGCTTACCATTGGTGGACAACTACCCGAGCTGGTGTAGCTGCCAACCATGTGACTTAGGCATTTTTTCATATAATATTTAGGAGAAAGTATTTAGGCACGCAATATCAAGATGCTCGAAAATGTGAGTTCATGAGTCTTGTGCAAGGAAAGATGTTTGTGGCCGAATATGAGGCCAAATTTGTAAGGTTTAGCCAATATGCCCCTGAATTGGTTACAAATAAAAGGGAATGTTGCAATCGCTTCCGTTATGGCATGGTGAAGGACATCAAGACTAATTTGCTAGCTTCCAATATTACAAAATTTGATAATGTTGTGAACAAGGTAAAGGATATCGAGGAATCTTTGAGTTTGATTAGACAACCTGCTATTTCATATTTAAGGAAGAGAGCTGTCGAGTCTTCTACGTATTTCAGAAGTTGAACAAAAGAGGACGTGATAATCAATATTGTCGTGACTGTAGGCGTGATGATAAGTTCGATGACAAACGTGCCCGTAACTACCAGTATGTTTATGCTTATGAGCCTACACCATGTGAGCACTGTGGTAAACATCATCGAGGAGAATGTTGGCGATTAAATGGTGGTTGTTTTCGATGTGGATCCAAGAATCATGCTATTCGTAACTGTTACAAGTTTGACAATGATGCGTAGACGAGCACTGTTGTGGTTGCTACTATCAAGACTGCTCCTGCTCGTGGCTGAGGTCATGGGCGAGGTATCTATCAAAGGCCTACTGGTGGTTAGAGGACTGTTACATATATTGTTGTTATTCAGCATGAGGCTAGAGGTGTTCTGCGTGTATATGCACAACGTGAGGCTTGCAATGCGACCGACATGATCGCATGTACATTTACATTACAGTCTATTCCCTTATTTTCATTAGTTGATTCTGGTTCTACTCATTTCTAAATTTTTAACGAACATGTGAATGCATTCGGTATTCTAGTGAAAATTCTTAATATGGGTGTTATTATCGCGAGTTCCTTGGGTGAGACAGTGATGGTGAATTGATTGTATAGAAGGCATCCTTTTGAAATACAAAGATTTGTGTTTTCTGTAGATTTGATGGAGCTACCATTCCATGGTTTTGATTATGGTAAAATTGGAGTCACTTGGATTAGGCAGACCGGATACCAAAAAGTAACTGTAAACCCCTTGACCTAGCCTAGTCACTAGACCCGAACCACGAGGGATACATTAGGTTTGCCGGAGCAAACCCAAATCAAACAACAAAATTTAGGTCTATCTTTTCTTTTATCTTTTCTAGATGCAATATTAGAACCCTAGGTGTACATGCTGGCAACGGTTAAATTCTCGACCGAATCTAACGTTAATCGACATCCAATTGCGTGTATTGGCAATTTAGGGACCAAATTGCAAATCTAAATTACGAGGGTTTACTTAAGTTTGGGGTTACGGATCCTCAATTAATCTGGTTACATGCATGCATGTCCAATTTTAGCTTAAGCTGATCATACAATCACAATCAAATTGCATTCATATGAAATAAGGACCAAAATGGAATAATCTAAAACCATGCCACCACTTTAAAAGAAATAACGACTTGGGTATCGGTACTCGGGACAAGGTATCGATACCATGCCTGATTTTTAAGGTTTGTACCGATACCCTCCCTCGAGTATTGATACCTCGGCCAAAATGGTCAAAGTCCCAAAGTCTAGTAGTTAAAACTCGTACCGATACACCTCCCCAAGTATCGATACCAGGCCAAATTGCACTTACTCGTACCGATACGCCTCCCCGAGTATCGATACCACTAGACCTGTAATGCCCAATTTAACTATGTTTACACCCTATTTGTACCCAAAACATGCCTTAAACAATTACGAACATGTATACTAGAAAACCAAAAACTAAAGCAAGCCAAAAACTCTCAGTATCAGAAGCAATTAAGAAAGATTGAATCACCTTACAGTTCTATATGCGTGCTTCCTTAACTCTCACAATCATCATGCTTAAAACCAAATATAGGCCTAGAAACATACAATCTTAGCATTCAACATTTATATACATGACATGTAAACTTGTTCAAACCATTAGAAAGTAACAATAGGCGTCCAAAACATATCATGCATTGCAAGGCAAACAAGAGCATATAGTCATCAAAAGCAAACATTCAAATTGCAACTTACATGCTAAGGGAAATCAAAACAGCAAGATTATAACTCCAAACTAACTTGAGAACATCTCACAAACCCTATTGCAAACCCCAAAGGATAATAGCAACACATTACCTTATTTATCGGATATCAAAATAGTTTATCATACCAAAATAAAAATAGTGTTATTGGATTTTCTTCGCTTGAAATGCAACCTCCAAACCTTAGTTTTCTGCAAGGATGAAAGAAAGCGTAAGCTAATCGAGCTTAGTAAGGTTGCTCTCACGAAATCATCTATGCAATTAAGAAATAACATTGATAAACCTTGCTTCGTTTTCAAACTTTCTTTTGTGCAAAATACATAATCAAAAATCATGCTTGAATGAAATCAATGCATCATATCATATTCTTACTTTCCATCATATATCATTATATTGGCTTTAGTGACCCTTTTAAACTTCCTTTTAATCAACAACTTTATCGAATACAAAGATACGGTGGAGGTAATCTTTCAACCTCATTTTCAAAGGTGCTAATAATCTTTCAATTACCTGTTTCCACCTCTAGACCCAAATAATTTCTTTCACTTACCTCAAGGTCAAGGGACACCTCAAACCCGGATAGTTTCTTTCAACTACCTCAAGGCGCAGGGGCGATCGATTAGGCTCAAAGCCCATTTATGTTTATAGTGCACTCTCATATTGTGGCTAGACATCTATATCCGATACTTTTCTTTTAATATGTCACTTAGCCAATATTGATCATACATGCACGGAAACTTACTGTTTTTCAATGCTTCACACACTCGTTTCATCATTTTATCCACAATCATGCTCATAGCATTTATATCAATGGTAGCATCTCATGCTTACTCATTCCAAACCAAATCTCATGTTTATAGACATGGCTAAACATGTTCAAAATGCATTGTAACAACAAGTTTCATCCTCATGCATTTATCAAACCTCATTTTAAAACATTCATTTGCAACTTAGTGTCAAATTTAGCAAGGTATGCAAGTGAAAACCACTTCAACTTACTCTTAAACTTAGGAAAGCTTTTCACACTTTCCCTAAGTCCCCAAAATAGAGCCCACAAGCTTTGACACACTTTTAAACTCATTTTCACTCATCGCTACATGATCGCTTCTAAAGCCGTCACGTTACAAGCGCCTGAAACAATTCGAAAGCTAAGAAGTGAGTTATCCTTAACCTTCATCTATTTCTACAACATGAAACTAAAGGGAAAATGCATCAAAATACATTCTCACAACAACCTACACCAATCCCCTACATCCTTAACAAAGGCATCCACGACAACTATTCGAAAATGCTGAAAACAATCCGAAATTCCATCTAAACATTAAGTAGCCATAAAACTTCGAATCTAACATCTAATCTTCATCATTTAACATCCAAAAATCATCTAACAAATCCTTATACCACCATCAAGCATTAAACACCTATAACAACCCCAAATCTAGCTAAAAAATAACCTAAAAATCACTCAAATAAGTAGTTTAGGGATTCAAACCAAAAATGTCATTTCACAATATGTTTATATAGTCAAAAGACCAACTAACCCAATCAAAATCTCCAGCATTCATAAACCTAATTAAAAATTTAGGCAAAAAGCTATAATCATCATTTAACAAGAATTTTCTCAATTAAATTGCAAAATCACATAGTAAACCATCAAGCAAGAACAAAATGCTAGGGAATTTTAAAAAAGAACCTTAGTTTTTTAGAGTGAAGAAGAATTACCTTCAAAAGGGATTCCACCAAGATTTAGCGTAAATTCCTTTTTGAAAAAGAGTTAAGAAGATAAAAAATCTTTTATAAGGTTTTACTAAGGATTGAAAAAGGAATCTAGAGATATAATCTCCATCAAAAATCAATTAGAAATCTGAATTTATATTCAAGAAATTAGCAAGAAAATAGGAGAAAGTTGAGAGAAAATAAATGAGAAAGTTGACGTAAAATGAGAAAATGAATTTTAGAAATCAATTAACCGTCAAAACTATTTGTTAAAACAAGGTGGTAATCCTAATTAAGATTTTTAGAAATAATAGCTCTCTATAAGGATTCTTAGCTTTGGCCCTTCTTCAATTTAGTCACTTTAAAACAACTTTTCATTTTTCGCATTTTAGTCACCAAAATAAAAAATGTCAATTAATTCAATTTAATCTGCATTTGTTTTAAATTACAAACCATTTAATAAAATCGTTAAACCTTTTAGAAACTTGAATCCAATTTTTAATTCACCAAAATTCCAATTAAAAATACCTATTTTTCCCGGAACCTACTTAATTGACCAATCTGGTTCGACCGATTCCAAAACCAATCCAATCGAACCTTTAATTTTTTCTGTCCCTATTTTTGGGGCGTTACAGTAACTAAAGAAAATCTCACTTTAGGGCTTAAGAGTTGGTTACGTGTGGGGAAGGGTTCACACCCCACCATGCCCAAAATTGGTACCTAGTCGATTACCACTTGTATTAACATCAAAACTTGCAAGTCTGAGTAACATTTAAATTAAAATTCATTTATAAATGTGAGTTCATTTTAAGGGCCCCATTACTCGAGGAGTAAACAAATATCACCACCAACACTTTTGGTACTAACTGAGTTTACCCTCTAATAATGGAACACCACATTAACAATCTATATATCTGAACATGTGATATGAACATAATTAAAGGCATACATAAAAGGCACAAAATAAATACTAAATTAAAATTAGATTAATTAACCAAATTACCCAGATCAAATATAATACGGATCACACCCCGGGGTGGGTCGTCGTATGGTCGTAGAGAAGTTACATGCGAATATTAAATACATGAATTAAATGACAAAAAGGGACTGAAATTAAATAAAACATATTATTAAGGGCATAATCAAAACAACAACATGTACACTACATACATTAGTGACCGAAATAAAATACATGTAAAACAACAGGGCTGAAATTAGACAAATACTAAATAGTACATAAAGCATAAATAAGTGACTAAATTGAAAGGACATAAAAAATAAAGTTTAAAAAACATTTTACCCTAGCCATAAGACATGTGTCATCCCAGGGCAGGTCCACATGTGGTCGTAGATTTAATCAAATTAAGTATAAAACATCAGGGACTGATTTAGCGATTTAACCAGGCCATTATACATGTCACCCCTACTTGATCCGGTAGAAAATCGAGCCGAAGATGTCACCGAAAATAGAATCAAAGAATCATAAACTGTATCATTCAAACATAAGCCGAATGTTGATGCATTATTAAGATGTTAAAGATGAGCTAATAACTGATTAGGTCATTTAGGACCATATTGAAAAATTTTAAAAGTTAAGGGACTAAAGAGTAATTCCTTAAAATTTCAAAGACTTAACTAAAAAATTCTATTAAACTAATTCTTTACTGGTTTTAGGTCACATTCTGATATTTTAGGGTACATTTCAATCACAAAGTTAAGCATTAATTTCAAACAAACTAACACTAACCAAAATTATAAAGATGGTAGCTTAAAACTTACTTACATTGATTAAAATCAAAGTTCACTTACACCAGTTAAAATGCAAAGCATACTTACACCATTTAAATGCAAAGCATACTTACACCAGTTAAATGAAAAAAAAAACATTATCTTAACTCAAGCTTAAAGACTAATATATCGTTATTTAGGGTTATTCCATGGTTTATCTATCATTAATTTATTGTACTTCACATGCAAATGTCAAATCATACCATAACATATCATCTAGCTTTCCATGACATGTTTTAAACATATCATACTTCTACATTTCAATCTAATCAAGGACACTTGTCTTGATCACCATTTTTTAACATCCCATTTTTATAAACCTTCATTTTTATTCACCTTAGTTTAGCAATAAAACTAAATTCCAATTAATACCTATTCGATTATAAAATAACTTAATTCTCAAAGATTTTAAGCTTAAATAGATCATCGAAAAATATTTTTGGTCATCAAAAACCAGAAAAATTAATAAATCAGTTTTAGAGGTGTTACAATACATGTAGCATCCCCTAGGGCGGTCCATGTGTGGCCGTAATGCAATGTATATGGAATTCCTAGGACCGAATATGTAAATAACCCAACCTTTCACACGTGGATCCTTCTCTAAGTCAGGGTCACCACGGGGTTAACCCACTACCAAAATACAATGTTTTGCACAAGATACATAAACAACCTTCATGTAAAAAAAATCTTTTCATTCAAAGACTTGGTTTACAAACAAGAATGATGGGAACTCTCTCAAAATACCCTCATCTCCTTTCTAAGAACCCTAAATATTCACTCTCCCCCAAATCCCGATCATCAATGACCATCTTCATCCAAAACATTTTCGGTGATGACCATCACTATCCATGACATGAATTATAGAGGCTGTCAGAAGTATGAGAAAGAGGAAACCCTAAGATGAAACTAAAAAGCTAAATGGTTTATGAGCTACCTTCTAAAAACGGAGGTTGAGAGGTGCTTTTAAATAGCCTATAAATGAGAGGTGAAATCCCTAATCTCTTTAGGTTATCTTTTTTTAAAAACTTTTTTCCTCTCAAAATGACTCTAAAAACTAAAAAAGGATCTATCGCTTATAAAGTCTCCCCCTCTGTGTTTTTATTGGTTGTCGATGGAAAAGGAACCCATCTTTTAATTATTTTTTCTCAAAAAATTGAAAAATGCCTATGATATTTGCTTTCTTTGTCTAGTTGTGTGACATGTTTGATGGAGGGAAGGGATCAATAGAGATGATGTCTCTTTTCACACGAGGATCAGTGGCCTAGGTTTGACGTGGTTGCTCTTGGTGCAAGATGGGATCGTTGCTGTTGGTAAGATCAAGAATCAAGGCCCATGATGATTCGATATTGTATGTCTTAGATTATTGGATGAATAGGTGATGTGGCCTCCATCTAATGGTTGGAAAAATCTAGAGTTTTATGGATGCGGGTGTATCTTACGCTTGAAGGCAAAGAGTCTAGGTGATGCTGTTCACACGTGAGTGTGGGAGCCAAAGGTTCTTTCATGCAATGATATGGACCATCAGATCAAATTTGATCTAATGGTCACCACCTAGCTGCACAAGAAAAAAAGACTAATGGTTTTAATTTAAATTCGGGTTAGATTGTCTTTAGGCCTTGTATTTATTTTGGGTTTGTAATACATGTAAGTGGGCTTTTATTTAATTAATAATAACTAGTATTTAGTTTTTAATATATATTGGTTTATTTATATAACAACAACAACAATAGGGTTTTTAGAGCTCGGATAAAATTAATGATGACAGAATTTTAATCCGTCATAATTAAAGAAGTTATAAGACAAATGTACTTATTTAATGCTTTTTACTTTTCCACGCTACGGTAAAAATCCACGTCGTATTCACTTTTAGTATACTTTCGATATTTAACAACCAACGTGGCATAAAAGATGAGCCAACCCAATTGGATTTTAAGGAACCGTTGATCAACGACATATTTCATCAATCATATGGGCAAATTAGTTAAACATTTGGGTTTGAGGGCTTAATTGGTGCAAAATGTTTTAATGGTTTTATTGATTGTTTTGAAAGTTCATGGGCTTATTAAACCCTTAAGCCTAAATTTTTACAAATGAAAAAGAGCTAACTACACTAGTGTAAATAAGTATGATAACTTAGAGCTCTATGCTTTTTTCTATCTCTCTCTCTCTACTCTCTCTAGTCTAAGCACTCACTTCCTTTATTGCTTTCATGGTTTGAGTTTCTCAACTAGTTTGTTTCATCTTGTGAAGTTTGTTTTGCTCTAGTTATGTTTTGAGCGGGTGGTTAAAGCTTTTTCTCTCCTCGTCTTTTTTTAATTTACTTTTCTCTTTTTTCCTTTGCTTCTTCTTTTTTTCCTTTCTCATCTACCTCATTTACTTTGTCTTTTCCTTTGGTCTTGTCTTTACTTTGAGTTTGGCTACCAATATGTCTATTTCCTCAAACAAAGCAATCATACAGAATATTCCCCTTGATAATTGGCAGCTGGACTCCCTTGATTTCGAAGAATATGGAAAAGTCAATGATGCTATAAAAGAATATTCTTTGGTTGGTAAGATCATTTCAAACCGCTCATCTAAATATCTGACTGTTACTACTACTCTCAGAAAGGTTTGGAACTGCAAGGAGGAGGAACTGGAGTGTAACGTCCTAAACCCAACGTCACATTTGGGCCTCAAACCCAACCCAAAACATAAAATTTTTCAACTAGATTTAGCTCAAACCATCATCATTTCATAAAATTCAAATATGTCATAAAATAGTGTAAATCTAAAGGCGGTTTAAACGTTTACATGGGAGATCCAATTAAAACCAAGTCAATTAAAACATTCGACATGATCAAATAAATCCAAAAATAGAGTTACAAACATAATCAAGGGTCCTATGAATATATTGCCCGACAAATCTAAGTATTGTACTCCTGATCACATTAATGTGCTGAAATCCTACTCCGATGAAGCTTATTCGATGCAACTCAACAACCTAAAAACTTGCGTATGGAAACAACGATTTCAAATACTGAGCTCATAAAGCTCAATGGATACACCTCTACTCTACTATACTCTACCATGCTTCATGAAGATCATAAACATAAGCATGTAGCTAGATGAGATAAAATGGTAGTTAAAAGATACATGGCGCTAACATTAGTCACCTAATACATGCTAATATCATCAAATCATCAAGGGACACACAAGGCCCAAGCATACCATACTACAACAACACTAGAATTACCCAAGTCACATAGCATCGGGAACGTACACTATATGGGTGAGGCCGGGTCGCGCAGCATCGAAACATACACCCTGGTTGAGGCTGGGTCACCTAGCATCGGAACATACACCCATACTTGAAATCTCCCTTGAGTACATACGAATAAGGCTCGGGTCACATAGCATTTGTAACCTCTATTCGATATTTCTCTTACCATAGTGTTGCAACACATCTTGGGTATTCGGATCCTATAAATCAAGTGCTCACATGACACACCGCATCAACACATAACCATACCATCCTATGATTGCTATCAACATATGAGTCACACAAGACTTTTATCAAGTTTTTAAGTTTTATGCTCGAGTATAAGGATATTTCTTAGTTTCTCGGGTTTACAACTCATTTTAGGCCATTGGGGGTCTATTGAATCAAACAATATAATTTTCCAGCCTTCCGAGTGAAAGTCGATATTTTGGGCAGATTGTTCAGTAGGTACCGGTATAGGTCATCGCGTACCGATACGGGTACCTTTGGGTACCAGTATGCATAGTTTACCGATACAAAATTGATTCACTAGAATTTTTTAAAGCCTTAGGATACCGATATAGATCGACCCGTACTGATACCAAGTTGCATGGCGTACCGATATAGGTTTAACACCATACCGGTACCCCTTCGTTGTTCATCCAATGGAACAGTGTTATTTAAACCCAGAACACTAAGGTATCGGTACCACCTTCCCGCGTACTGATATTGAACCTCAGAAATGGCTTTCTAGGATCTGAAAATCACTCACTGAGCCCTCAAAACACAACCTTAGACCCTTAAACTCAAGCCTACATCTTATGGAGGTTATGAGGGTGGTTTACTACCATTTTTACAACTTATCGACAAGAAATCCAAGTTTTTCCATTAATGACCACACTCAAGCATTCAAACACCCAATCATCAAAACAAGCATATAAAGCATCATCCTTAGGATGTGCATCAAACCAGGGAGTTGGAAGTGTACTAACCTTCCTCCAAGCACCGGAAAAGAGCATTCTTGTACCAACCTCAAGCTATTTCTTTTCCTTGAGCTTTTGAGTGCTCTCTAACCTCCTTAACTACAACCAAATGTTGTAAAACAAGTTACAACACTGTTAAAAGGAAATAAAGATGACTAAGAAAGAATCTAACAACAAAAACATGGTTAAATCTTCCATTCACGTTTATTCTCTCCAACCCCTTCCAAAACCTATTTCCTTAAACACCTTCATTTTAACCATTCTTATCTTAGGAGATAGATCCTTTAATGTTGATTACAAAGTCCTCAACAACCATTCCAAAAATCTTACATCAAAAGCTAAAGATTCAACCTTTAACTTTGAGTTTGGGGTGAAGATAGGAGAATACGAGGTATGGGAGGGACAAATAACAAGGTGATATCACCCTTTAGTTTTTCTGCAGGAGACCTAATGAGAAATCAACCTTCCCTTTGAAAAATGGGAAATTCGTAACATAAGTCCCTCTTATCATTCTCTCATCACACATAAGCCACCAAACAAGCCCAAAAGACAACCAAAAAGCCTACCAGGGCTCTTTAGGCTCCGAATGGGCCCAAAACCTTGGCCCAACACTCGATGATTACCACACGGGTAAATTGACCCACGAATTCCAAAATCCAGGTCATTATATGCAGTACCATGACTTAGGAAATAATATGCTCTTTTTAGTTTTTCATTCGTTGTGACCAAGAAAAAGATTTGGAATCAACGGACATGGTCTGTGCAAGACAGGTTTCTTATTCTCAAAGATAGGCCACTTGAAGCCACTTTGAAGGAGATTGATTTCTCCTTGGAAGACTTTTGGATCCATGTATTCAACGTTCCTCTCTCTCTCTTATCAAAGAAAAAAATGTTGTGAAGATTGGAAGGTCTGAGAATGAACAAGTCAAATGGGATGGTCAACTTCGTGTTAGAGTGGCTATGAGGGTGGATAATCCGATTAAAACAGGTTTCTTCCTAAATAAAAAAAGTTATGAACCTATTAATGTGGAATTTAAGTTCAAAAGAATTTTGGAGTTTTGCTATAGTTGTGGACGTCTTAGGACATGCTGAACGACAATGCTGGTTTGATCACAAGTTATATCGATGAGCGGCAAGGTATGGCCCGTGGCTACGAGCTTCTTCAACATGGAAGAAAGTAGGTGGTGCCGAAAAACCAGTACTTTCAACGCCGAGGGGTCAAGGTGTTACTAAAGGTAACGTGAAAGGTGGTCCTATCGAAAAAAAACCTCATTGTCAGGCCTTGGGACCAACAATCTGGTCTTTTCGAAGAGTACTAGGAACATGGATATCTCCGACTTTGTTGGGGAGAGATCCAAAGCTGGAAAATCAGAAAACGACAAGAGAATCCTGCGAACGGGATTGGTTCCGGTGTGTTGAGGGTTTTTGCAGACCAATATAATGCTTGTTTCAATATTTCTTCTTTTAAAATATTCGATAAAGGTGAAACGTGTGAAATGGGCAAACATAGTCAACCTAGGAATACTCAAACCTCCTTTAATGCCCGGTCAATAGGGATAGGTTTAGTTTCAAGCTGGGAGGCTACGTGAACAGCTTACTTTTCATGCAGGGTAACAGTTTCAAACCCAACTTTTTCCCCTTACTTGAGTGATGGCATTTTGGATTCTTTGGTTGTCATGAATATCACAGTCAACAAAAAAAAAAAAAAAGGGAAAGAGGGACCAGTTCTTTGAGGAAGCTTTTTCAAGCAAAAAAAAAAGAAAATTGGATGACAAGATATTTGAGGGAGTTATTCAAATTGGTTTGGGAAATTAGTGGATCAGGGGTTCGGTACTATTGCTTGTGAATCGGCTATTAAATTAGTTTTCTTTCCTACTTCCATGACTAACTTCTTCTCCAATCATCAATAAAGTTTAAAAAATCTAAAATGGGTATTTCTTTTGGGGGAAGGAGATTAAGCTGGATCAAGAGAGTATCTAGGAGGAAGTAAAGTTTGGAGATCTCCGGAGTAGCCCATGAGGATACTGGTATTATTGAATTAGATCTGGACTCCTTCGGTTTTAAAGTTACAAGTATTCCTTCTTTGATGGTTTGCTCTGATAAGGACATTGAGATTGTAGAAGCTTTTGAAGGTCCAATTGTTGATGAATCTCTTCCTTTAGCGGAACCTCAAGATCATCAACATCTCGAATGAATCCTCTTAATCTTGTTATCATTGATGAATGGAAGGCTCGAATGATGGCAGTGGTTATCTTTCCTTCCATATGGATCATTATTTTCCTTTCTCCTATGGCTACTCCCCTGATGCTTCCCTAGTTTCCAGTCTGACTCAGATAGCACATTTTATGACAAGACCCTATTTCTTTCGAGACGGGGAGCCTGCCTCTGGATGGAGTTCTCGCAGAGGTGTCACCTGTTTGAGTTGTCGACCGGTTTTCTGCTTGGAAAATCTTGTTATGTTTTTTTTCCTTTTGCATTGTTTTTCATGTGTGTTATTTTCTCTTTCGTATGTTCTTTCCCTTTCTGTGTGGATGGTGGTTTTTGATCTGCCTTATGTGGCGGTTCTGGGGACTTGTTTCAGCTGTTCTTGTTTGTGTTCCTTTTGAATGAAATGCCTTTTCTTCGTCAAAAAATGTATGATAACTTGTTGAGATCAAATATTGTACAAGCATGGTTTATAGTCTAAGACATTAATTATTTAGAAATATTTAGACATATTACACTATTGTAAAAAGACATTATTTGAGGGTTAATTTGTTTATTTAAACCAACAATTTATATTAATTATTTAAAAATATTTAAAAATTATATTTTATATATCAAAATTATTTCTAATAAATTATCATAATTTTTTTTATAATTTAAGTTGATTTATTTCATATATCATAGTATTAATGAATTTGAATATTATTAAATTAACATATTTTTTAAAGAGTTAATATTTAATGCACAAACAGTAAATTTATTGTTTTCTACAAGCTTACTTAATTTAACTCTAAAAACTAAAATCTAAACCCATAATCTTAACCTATAAATAATAAATTTTAACTATAAAACTTAAATTTAAAATCCTACAAGTTAAACTCCTAAACTATAAAGAAAACCTTTAAACATAAGATTTTGACGAGTTTACGAAAACAAAATTTTCACGCATTTTCCCTCTTTTGAAACATAATCCCGTACAACAAGGTTCACATGCAAGTTAAATCTAGACTCCCTGCTGACCATCCGATCCCCATCATGACACGTGTAAGGTACGGTCGAATAAAAAATAATGTCTGGTAGATCACCGTAAGCAAACCCCCATTAAGAGCTCGTGAGCTTCTTTATAAATAAACTCTGTCCTCACTCTTTTCGAGTGCGAAAAAAGGAACAGAGTCCCCTGACCCCTAGTCATGGCTAAACCTCGTAAACCTAAACCAGAAGACCCTAAGCCAGCTCACTCCGGCGCCGTCGTCCGCCATCAGAAGCTTTGCCTCTCCATTGACACGAACCTTCGCCGCATATTTGGGTAATTCTATGTCGTTTCATGTCCTTTCTATGCAATTCATTACGCCGATACTCTAATTTTTGTGTTTAGTTAAAGAGATGTCATTCCGCACTTTTCAGTTACACCGAGCTTGAAATTGAGGTACCTGATATCGGCATCGTTGGATTACATGCGGAGAATTTAGGGATTGAGAGTGTGCGTGTAGATGGGGAATCAACGGATTTCGAGTATTATCCTCATAATCAGGGCGCCGATAGTGAAAAACGATGGGCCTCGGCCGTGTCTTCTCCGGGTTCAGCTGCTGATGTTGCTGCTGCTGCTTACCTTACGGCACTGGAGACGGAGATGGTCCCTAATTTGCTTATCAATTGTTGCAATAAGATGCAAATTGAGCAAATTAATAAGGAGTCTCATGGAGAACAATCTTCTGCTGAAGTGAAACAGGTTTCTGCAGCTGTTTTTTAGTGAACTTTTTTTAATTTGTTGTTTTAGTTGCATGTAAATTCGAAGAACTCAAATTAATCAATGTGGTTGGGCTTATTTGGTTTTCATTTCTCGAAATATGCAAGAAAAATAATAGAACTGCCTAGAATGTTTCTTTCACTAGTAGTTTTACAAGAATGGTCATATTGTAAAAGGAAAATGGTAAAAGGGATTTTCGACTCAACTTGTAGCATCATTTTTAATATAACTGTAGCATACTGTGGTATATAACATGCATTTTCTTCTCATATAGGCATGTAAAAGTTATGTCTAGAATTGTCAGTTCTTCCAATAACCTTTCCCCCGTTCTTCTGACTTCTTTTCCTTTTATGCAAATTGCAAGTAGCAAAAATAGCACCTAAATGATATCTGAAACTTGTTTTTTTTTTTTTGTGAAACAAAGATAGAGGGAAGTTTTTGGGTGATTTATTCTTTGTGCACTGTTTGGTTGATGGGGTTTATGAGTATTTCGGTCTCTCATGTAGGTTGGTATTGGGTGCAGAATGTGAAATTTGTTCGTGTTAACTATTGGGTAGAGAAAATGGAGACAGGGATTCATTTTGAGGATGATGTAGTACATACTGATAATCAGTTAAGGCGTGCTCGGTGTTGGTTTCCTTGTATTGATGACAATAATCAGCGGTGCTGGTATGAAACTAAATTGTATCACTTCTTCTAGTAATTTGGCTACTTTGGGCATTTTATGGTCTATGCATTTTCTTTTCAGCTTCGATCTGGAGTTTACGGTAGCCCACAATCTCGTAGCTGTCAGCAATGGGAGCTTACTATATCAGGTGTGACAAATGCGATGTATAAAAATTGTTGTCTTCTAGGCTATTACTTTTCCAAAAATTGTGTGACACATAATAAATTTGCATGGTGACTTAGCCAATTTCCATGGAAGCATTATAAAAGTACAACTTGAATTACTAAGGTGGGGGACACAATTTTTTTATGAGTGATCATGAACAGCTGACATAAACTTAATGGAAGAGGCATTTATTAAATGTTATAGAGATCTGTATTTATAATTAAAATTCTAAAATATCATATAAATTGAGTTTATTGAACCAAATAATTATTATTATTTTAGGAAAGATACTAGTTTATTATTATATGAATTATTATGAGCAAGTTTATTATTATTAGGAGATCCTATTTATTAGAATTTCATAGTTTTAGAAGCCTTTCCTTAGTAGGATTGCTTGCTTGGTAAGTCTCTTATTCAAACAAGTTATGTAACCTCTATTTAAAGAGTTTTATTTGCATCAATAAAATTTATGTCGGAATTTATTAAAAATTTATGAGGTCTAAGATTCTCTCTAAACAAGTCTAAGGTTTGTAATTCCCTTTGACAAGTTATGTTTGATAATCATAGGTCATATTTGTGGAAGTAGAAATCAGGTAAAGAATCCTATCGCCCAGTGACTCGATCCATTAGCTGAGACTGTAACAACAGACTATTCAGACAAGCATCGTTATTCTTTATTTCTTGGATTTAATGCCTTCATCTGGTGTTGAGTTTGAGAGCCGAGTAACTGGTTGAAAATTTCAGTGGTTTTGCAATAATCTAAGTCTTTTGTTTTGTGATTTAGGATTGTTAGTATAGCCACTTTTTATTCAAGATATTACTTGTCGCTCTTAACCATAGTGTTGTAGCATGTGGCCAATATCACCAAACTTGATGAGCCTAATGCTCTTCCATCACTCTCTTTATTAGTTATAATAAAGATTTTATCAATTATAGTTGAGGGTTCTGATTTTCTAGTTTTTCTGTTTTGTAGGTATTGAGCAAAGATGACCCTCCCCGCAAGACATATGTCTACAGATTAGATGTTCCTGTTACTGCTCAGTGCATATCCTTAGCAGTTGGACCATTTGAAATCCTCCCTGATCAGCATAACGGTCTCATTTCACACATGTGTTTACCACCTAATTTGCCAAAGCTACGTCACACAGTGGAGTTTTTCCATACCGCATTCAGGTTTTTGTCTATGGTTAAATTCACTTCATTATAAGATCTTTTCTTTCATTTCATAATTAGGATATTTACATTTCAGTTCCATGATTACAGTTTATGTGGTTGTTTAACATTGTACTTGCACAGTGAGTATGAAGACTACCTTGATGCAAAATTTCCATTTGGGACATACAAACAAGTTTTTCTAGCTCCTGAAATGGCAATATCCTCCTCAACATTTGGAGCCTCCTTGTGCATCCTTACTTCTCAGGTTTTATTTGATGAGAAGGTCATTGATCAGGTTTGTTCACTGCTCGGGCTCATATTTTTGAGCCTTATGACTTATGAGTTTATTCTAGATATGGGTACTTGTTTGCATTATTCTCCAGGAGTCAGTTTAAGATGCAAAATACATTACACAATACAATTTTAAGCCCAACAAAATGGTAGTCTAATGGATACTGCTGCTTCTCTATGAGGAGCATTATTTTCTTGGTTAAACGGGTGATAATCTAGTTAACTATGAACCTATTTGATTTGTAAGCATGGGTTAATTTTTTTTTCTAGTCATGCAATAGGCTTGCTTGGCTTTGTTGTTTTACTGGAAAAACGTTTATGGAGGAGGCTTAGGTGATTTTTTTTTCTGGTGTATTGTTTGTTATCTTTAGAGTTAGTTGAACTTGTATATGAGCATGAAATGCAACGTATGTCATGTGTACTAGGTGAAGTTTTTCTTGTCTTACATCCTATTGTTGATGAGTAAATTTATGATTTGACAGACAATAGACACATGCATCAAACTTGCTTTTGCTCTTTCAAGACAGTGGTTTGGGGTATACATTACTCCTGAGGCACCAA
Organism: Hibiscus mutabilis; assembly: GCA_019671005.1. Classification (NCBI taxonomy): domain Eukaryota; kingdom Viridiplantae; phylum Streptophyta; class Magnoliopsida; order Malvales; family Malvaceae; genus Hibiscus; species Hibiscus mutabilis. The sequence continues at coordinate 36,732 of JAGYYJ010000831.1, forward strand.
ATGATGGTATGTTGATGGATAAGGCTGCTGCTTGTAGGATTTGATTGAAATTTAAGTGATTTTATTAAGTAGTAATTTATTTTGATAACTTTGGAAGAAAATGTATCTGTTATTGCTCATTTGGCCATTTTATCTTTATTTTCAGAGTGGCTGCTGGATGGTCTTGCTGGTTTTTTAACAGATTTGTTTATCAAGAAATTTTTGGGGAATAACGAGGCACGTTATAGAAGATACAAGGTGTGTTTTCTGTGGAGGCATGTAGTGCCATGCGAATAACTTGTTCATCTTGTGATTTTAAAGATTGAAATCAATGGAGAAGCTGATTGTGGTTGCTAAACAGTGAGCCTGTTTGGCTTCTCTATGGTTACTGTTTTTTAGTTGGCTGTACTTTTCCTATGAAATCTTCTTGCATATAGTTCAAGTGAATACTGTTTTAACTCTCCTTTTGCAATCGGTGGCTTACCTTGTTTGATTCCTAGTACTAGATGTGTTCCTTTATCATTAACATCTTGTTACTCAAAACCTGAATTCTGAAGTTGACCTGACATCCTCATCCTTTTGCTTGTACATGATGCTGTTCCCTTTTGCAAGTTCTTAATCAGTGCAATGGCTGAAAAAAAGTTCCATACTACCTTTACTAGAAAACAAAAATATTATTACCAGATGGTATCATTTTTTAATTATTATTATTATTGGTGTTACCATATCCATTAATCTAGGGAGAAGCAAAAAAATATTTTTTCTGAAAATTTCTCAAAGGGGCTTAATTTTATTAATAATAATTACAATAGTTTTTTTGAATCGTAATATCTGAGGTTCTGGATGATTTATACTGGTCTTCCCTACCAAAGGTGGCATCATTCGATTATTCATAATTTCTTGATTTATGTGCCTATAGTTGCCCCCTTTCTTCAGCTAACATGCTGGATTCAGTTTGGTTTATTAGATCCTTTAAAAGGTACCAGCCCTGTCAATTTGCTTTATGTTTATCTTCTAGAGTCAAAAATGGGATTGGTAATCTTACACCTTTGGCATATTGAGAATGGGATTGCAATTTATTGTTTCAAGTAGTACCAGAGGGTGATATTCAAATTCTTTCCTAAATTTAGCATCATTATGTTCATTTTCATGATATGGATGGGAAGTGGGCCTGTGGTAGTATGATGAAATGATTTCAAGTATCTCTCTAAATTTTAGCATCATTGTGAAATGAGAGGTTGGAGACATGCATAAGATATATGTAACCCCCACCCCAAATTTCAAATGCAAAATAATGCTATTTTTATGTAAATATAGGCAAATTGTGCTGTTTGCAAAGCAGATGATAGTGGTGCAACAGCTTTGAGTTCATCATTTTCTTGCAAGGATTTGTATGGAACCCATTCCATTGGCTTGCTTGGAAAAATACGATCATGGAAGTCTGTAAGTACTCATTATTTCTTTTTCAAGGTGTCATGTTTCCCCCTAATTGTTTACTGAAGTATCAAATTTCTGTTAACTGGGAATAATGAAATAAACCTTGAAGTAAAGGAATGAGTTCAAGATCATAGAGGTGAAAATTATTTTGGCTTCATCTTGTTGCTTTTATTACTTACTTCAAAAGCTGCTAAAATGTGAATCTAAAGAACATTGAGAATAAAGGTAAATTGTATTTGGCTGAAATTAGTAAACGGTAAAATGTTATACGCTTTGAAACATGGATGTTGCGTATACAAGTCTAATCAGACATTATGATGAACAAAACTTCTCCATATTAGTTTTCAAAAATTTTAATTGCTGTTTAAAAATGGATTTTCAATCAGGAGAGTTAGAAATTACCAGGGGAGCACTAACATCATCTTTCATGCATATTGGCCTTTTGTTGATTACTTTTTTATCCTGAAGGTGGCGATTCTTCAGATGTTAGAAAAGCAGATGGGACCAGACTTCTTCAAAAAGGTATGGAGTATCATCTCGACTCTTGTGGTTCCTATTTAAAGCATTTTGACAATATGTACAAAGGGATTGTGGAGTAGGCTTTTTTTGATGATAATCATTTATTTCTTTTTTAATATGCAGATTCTGCAAGCAATAATTTCTCGTGCAGATAGTACAAATAGTGCTGTGAGGTCTCTTAGTACGAAAGAGGTGATCATATATATATATATATATACATACATATATATATTCTTCTTTTAACTCTCAGTTATCATCTATGTGCTAGATATCCTATTAATTGCCTTTATGGTTGTCATAACATCCACAATGGAACCACTGTTAGTCAGGTTTGGTTATCTATAATTAATCGGCAATAAAATTTTCTTTTTCTAGAAACTATAAAACTAAATAAAATTTATGAAAAATAGTTTTTAGGCATGCGAATAAAACTAGAGAAAATACTTGAGGAAGGTATTAGCATCTTTTAGAATCTAAGAGAATAATTGAAGTCGAATAAAAGGAGTTAAGGTAAAATAAAAGCCCCTTTGTGAGCAAATCTGTCAACTGATCCTTGGTAGAGATGAATGGGGTACAAATCAGACCACTGTCCAATTTTTCCTTAATGAAATGGCTATCAACTTTAATATGCTTTGTTCGATTAGGCTGAACATGGTTGTGAGCAATATTGATAGTTGATTTTGTAGATTATGTACGCATAAGATAATTAGAGTTTTTTTAATTCCTATTTAGTTTGTACTCTATAATCCATCAAAGTAGAGATTTGTAGGTTAGTACGTGTATAGTAGGAATTATAACTCTATCCTAACTATGTAGTTTAGTTGTAATCTAACTCTATCATTGTAAAGGATAAAAGTCTTATCCATATAGGTTAACTACTCAATGTAAAACTCCTTTGTAAAAGTCTATAAGTAGACTTATTTTCCTGTATGTCAATAAGATATAACACAGTGTATTCAAACTCTGTTTTCAACATGGTATCAGATTAGGTCGATCCTCTCTACTAGTAATTTAATTTTTTTCTCTTTCGATCAAATCTATACCCCTCCATGACTATTTCTGATCCTTCTGCATCAGAAATTAGTTCCCAAAACAACCATCGTTCATCTGATTTTCAACTATCATATGCCTCTCTTTCCCCAATTACATCCTGTAAACTAAATGGAAACAACTACCTCCTTTGGTCTCGATCAGTGCGGCTGTATATTACAGGAAGAAGGAAAGCTTCCTATCTTTCAGACTCCATGCCTATTCCAGATGAGTCTGATCCAGCCTACTCTAATCGGTTGAGTGAAAACACCATGATAATGTCATGGTTAATTAATTCAATGGTTCTTGAAGTTGGAGAGAATTTTATGCTCTACCAGACTGCAACAAAAATTTGGAGTGCAGCCAGAGATGCATATTCCAGTGTTGATAACACACCTGAACTCTCTGGAGTTGAGAATCAGATAAAAGATCTCAGACAAGGGGAGTTGGCAATGGCACAATATTTTGGAGTCCTAACTAAATGCTGGCAACAGATAGATCTATATGAGGCAAATGAATGGAAGTGTCCTGATGATATTAGCTTCTACAATAAGCTTAAGAATCAGAGGAGGATATTTTAGTTTCTTTTTGGACTAAATGGAGAGTTTGATGGGGCCAGAAGCAGGATTTTAGCCACTAAACCCCTACCACTGGTTCGAGAAGTTTTTTCAGAAATTAGGAGAGAAAGCAGGCTTTCCCTGATGGTGCCAGCAGTCGAGCAAACAGATGCTTCTACTCCTTACAAACTCTAACTCTAGGAGTAAACAAAGGAGGGAGAGACCTTGGTGTGAACACTGCAAAAAGGTTGGGCATGTGATGGACTAGTGTTGGAAGCCTCCTAGATCCAGATTTCAGAAAGAAGCTCATCTTGCATCTCCCAACAGTTATTCCAGCAGCTTTAGTAAACTGCAAATTGAAGAACTTCAACAGATTTTTAGTCGCTTATCATTTAAGCCTACCACTAATGCCTTAACAGCTACTGAAGGTAGAATTTCTTGCTTAACATCAACAAATTCATTAAATTGGATAGTGAATTCTGGTGCCTCTGACTATATGACAAGAAATCCTAATCTCTTCCATACATATAGCAACCACAAGTTTACTTCCTCCATCAAGATAGTAGATGGTTCCCTCTCAACAGTGAAAAGAAGTGGTCCCCAAAATTATCTGATGTTCTCTATGTTCCCAAACTCACATGCAATCTGTTGTCTGTCAGTAAATTGGTTAAAGATGTTAAATGTAAGGTTAATTTTGGGGTTGCTGGTTATGTTTTTCAGGCACAAGGCTCGAAGATGGTGATTGACAATGCTAGGTTGTGTAACAGCTTATATATCCTTGATGGACTACCCTATCAAAATCTTCCTATTTCCAGTTGTCTTAAGACCTCAGTTTTATCTAGCAATTTGCTTTCAAATGATATCATGCTATGGCATCTTAGATTAGGACATCCAAGTTTCTACTATCTTGCAAAGTTGTTTCCCAATTTCTTTATTAATAAAAATCCATCTTCTTTTACTTGTGAAGTGTCAAATGGCAAAACATACAAGAAAACTATATGTTCCTTCTGTGAGTTATCCGAGAGAAATTTTAGTGTTTGTAAATAATGTAGTAATTATCCTACTTAAAGTTTATCTCCCTAATAGATTAGATTTTATCCTTAGTAGGACTCCTTATTGTAGTTAGAGTCTATCAACTTAGTAGATTAGAACTAGAAGTTATCTTAAGAAGGTCTTCTTAATGTACTAAAAGACCTAGAGCCTATATAAGTGTGTATCGAGAGATGTAAATTAATTTTATTGAGCAATAGCAGAAAAATTCTGCATTCTTTTCTGCATTCTGTTTTTTCCTTTTAAGCAGAAACTTCAATTCTGTTTTTCTGCATTCATCAACACCTTCCTCATTTAAACCTACTTCACCATTTTCTATTATACACATTGACATTTGGGGCCCTTCTAAAGTAAAAAAATATCTCTGGGTCTAGATAGTTTCTGTCTTTTATTGATGATTATTCTAGGACAACTTGGACCTTTTTGATGAGAGAAAAATCTAAAGTTAAAACAATTTTTAAAAATTTTGACCACATGGTCAAAACACAGTTTGACAAACAAATTAAAGTAGTGAGGAGGGATAATGAGAGTGAATATCTTAGCAAGTCTCTTGGGTACTTTTTTAAAGAGAGGCATCTTTCATCTTACTTCTTGTGTCAATGCCCCTCAACAAAATGGAGTGGTCGAGAGAAAAAATAGACATCTACTAGAAGTAACTAAGTCCCTATTGTTTTCTGCTAATGCACCTAATTATCTATGGGGGAAGCTTTTCTTACTGCCACCTACCTTCTCCACAACCCAAAGCTGCCAGCCCTTATACAACACCTCCTTCAACACTTAAAACTGTACCACATACATCATCAAACTCTATGACTCCACAACTATCAGAAAGACAACTCAGCGTCTATACAAGGAGGAAAAGAAACTTGACTGAGGCAGTTAGTCAGCCTAACTCTTGCCAAGAACTAGTTTTGAGTCCTGCTGCTGTGGAGACTGGAGGTAATATTATTCCACAAGATTCTACTACTATTAATTTAGATGATTTTCCTATTGCTATTAGAAAGGGGTAAGGAAATGTACTGCTCGTCCTATTAACAGATTTGTTGCCTATGGGAAGTTATTGTCTAGTTTTAAAGCTTTTATAGCTAGCATTGACAGTGTAAAGATTTCCGAGACTGTAGAAGAGGCTTTTGAAAGTCCAGAATGGAGGAAGGCTGTTGAAAAGGAATTTAAGGCACTGCAAAAGAACAACACCTGGAGCTTGACTAATCTGCCAGAAGGAAAAAAGACTGTTAGGTGCAAATGGGTCTTTACAGTCAAGTACCACTCAGAAGGGAGTGTTGAAAGATACAAGGCGAGATTAGTGACTGAAGGGTTTACTCGATCATATGGAGTGGACTATTAATAAACCTTCGCACCAATAGCTAAATTAAACACCATTAGAGTATTGCTTTCAGTGGCTGTTAACAAGAATTTGAAGTTGCATCAATTGGACATCAAAAATGCATTCCTAAATGGAAGTCATGAGGAGGAAGTGTACATGCAGGTTCCACCAAGTTTAGAAGATAAAACCACAACAAAGACATTGTGCAAACTAAATAAATCACTGTATGGGTTGAAGCAATCCCCTAGAGCATGGTTTAACAGGTTTGCTAAAGCTACGGGTCAAAATGGTTTCAAGCAAAGTCAAGTAGACCATACATTATTTAGAAAGGCTGCACCAAATGGTAAGATGGCTCTCCTAATTGTCTATGTTGATGATATGATTATTACTGGAGATGACATAGAAGAAATAGAGAGGCTGAAAACTATTCTAGCAAGGGATTTTGAAACTAAGGACTTGGGAAGTCTTGGGTACTTCTTAGGAATGGAAGTTGCAAAATCGAAAGAAGGGTTAGTCATCAACCAAAGAAAATACATCCTAGATCTACTCACAGAAACTGGAATGCTTGGGTATAGACCAACTGAATCTCCAAATGGAACCAGGGTTGAAATTCAATAGATAGAATGGGGAATCCAGTGAATAAAGAATCCTACCAAAGGCTGGTTGGTCAACACATGACTTACTCAGTGAGCATAGTTAGTCAACACATGAGTGATCCTCAAGAAGAGCACATGGAGCCAGTCAATAGAATCTTAAGGTACCTGAAGTTTACATTAGGATCCGGGCTTATTTTCAGAAAACATCAAGACAGAACAATAAGAGTTTACACAGACTCAAGCTGGGCAGGAGAACTAACTGATAGAAGATCTGTAAGTGGCTACTGTACATTTGTATGGGGAAACCAGGTCACTTGGAGAAGTAAAAAGCAGGTTGTGGTATCTAGAAGCAGTGCAAAGGCAGAATTTAGAGGTATGGCCCTTGGAATATGTGAAGGAATGTGAATTAAAAAACTCTTCACTGAGTTAGAGTTGGATGGAAAATCAGAATTTGAGGTTTACAGTGACAGCCAATCAACAATGAGTATTGCTAGGAATCCAGTGCAGCACGACAGGACTAAACATATTGAAATAGATAGGCACTTTATCTATGAGAAGGTTAATAATGGAGTAATAAAGCTTTACTATATTCTTACTGTTAGGAATTTGGTATGCGGCAAAATAACCAAAATGATAACGACATAGATTAAGACATGCACATGAGACAAGATTTAACTTGATTCAGCATAGCCCACCTCCACGGACGAGAGAAACGAACAATCCACTAATAACGTAGAGAACCCGAAGAGTACAAATACATGATAACTCATGTAATCCTAAAACCCCGGTGGAACCAAAACACTTTTCCAACATCCCTACAATACCCATCTCTACAACATAGTTGTAGAAATCTTAAAAGTGGTTACATCTCTCCAGAGTAATTCCCCTTCTCTCTCATTCTCTTGTTCTCTCATTAATTCAAAAGGTTAAACCTAGTCTATATTTATAGACCCAAATACTTGGTCATCAAGAAACCTTATTCAATAAGATCTCTACCTAAAATAAATATTTACACATTAAAGTAAATCCTAATTACCAAGTAATTTTCAACCACTAGAATTACAATAAAACTCAACTTAATAACCAATTAGAATTTGAGCCAAAATATAAAATCTCCCCCTTGACACAAATTCTATTCGAGCATTGGTCTTCAAGTCTTCAACAGCTTCAATTTTTACTTAAGCCAAATATCTGTTGAAGTATCGTCGTCAAGTCTTCAACAACTCCAATTCTTACGTAGTATCCGTTGAAGCACCGTTGAATTTTGAGAATTACTCCCCCTGCAACTGAAAGCTCGTTGCAGCAGTACTCCTCTGGCATGTCTCCAACATCGCACTGCAAAGTCTGCAGCAAAAATTCCTCCATAATCGCGCAGCTCGAACCATAATTCATGATACCATTTGTTAGGAATTTGGTATGCGGCAAAATAACCAAAACGATAACGACATAGACCAAGACATGCACAAGAGACAAGATTTAATGTGATTTAGCGTAGCCTACCTTCACGGACGAGAGAAACGAACAATCTACTAATAACGTAGAGAACACGAAGAGTACAAATACATGATAACCCATGTAATCCCAAAACCTGGTGTACAAATCTCATAACCCGGTGGAACCAAAACACTCTTCCCAATATCCCTACAATACCCATCTCTACAACATAAGCACAATAGTTGTAGAGATCCTAAAAGTGGTTACATTTCTCCAGAGTAATTCTCCCTCTCTTTCATTCTCTTGTTCTCTCATTAATTCAAAAGGTTAACCTAGTCTATATTTATAAACCCAAATACTTGGTCACCAAGAAACCTTATTCAATAAGATCTCTACATAAAATAGATATTTACACATTAAAGTAAATCTTAATTACCAAGTAATCTTCAACCATTAGAATTACAATAAAATCCAATTTAATTACCAATTAGAATTTAAGTCAAAATATAACACCTACCAAGAATCAGCTTGCTAATATTTTCACCAAAGAACTTCCTAGAGTGACTTTTGATGACTTTCGATGACTTTCATCCAAACTGGGTGTACACAACATATACACACCAGTTTGAGGGGGAGTGTAGGTTAGTACGTGTATAATAGGAATTATAACTCTATCCTAAGTAGTTTAGTTGTAATCTAACTCTATCATTGTAAAGGATAAGAGTCCTATCCTAATAGGTTAACTATTTAATGTAAAACTCCTTTGTAAAAGTTTATAAGTAGATTTATTTTCCTGTATATCAATAAGATATAACACAGAGTGTATTCAAACTCTGTTTTCAACAAGATTAGATTGGAGTCTTATCTAATAAGACTACTCTTAACTAGGACTATACTAGTGTACTTACAGTAGGTAACTACCATGGTTGTATCTTAGCCTATTTAACATAGGCTTAACTCAGCTGTACTCGATAGATCAATCATTTAGAGAAATAAACTTCTATTTCTTCCACAAACTTATCGTTTGATTTATCTAAATGGTGTCATGCTAGGTTACATCGAAACTTGATAAAAAAGATGACTGAAAATTCCTCATCAGAAATCAGTTCAGGATCTGAACCAAATTCCTCCCAAAACATTATTGTTGATTCCTCACCCATTCCAAAAGCCTGACACTAATAAAATGGCCACAACCATCTTCCTTGGTACTAATCAATTCCCCTATACATCAGGGGCAGAAGCAAAGATGACTACCTATCAGCAACAATGCACATACCAGAACCCTTGGATCACACATACAAACAATGGAGAAGTGAAAATGCCTTTATAGCCTTTTTTGCGTAGATGAGTAGCTAATGAAAATGCATTTAATTACACCTGGATCTAACTTTCCCCTTAGACGAGAATGAACATGGACAAACCAGTTGTACTTTGCATGTGAAGAACATGTGAGGTTGAGTAGGGAAAATGAGGACATCAATTGTACTTTGCATGTCAAGAACATGTGGGAAGCCTATTAATAAGGTGGGCAGTGATTAAGACAACTTCTCCCCAGTGGGTTTTAGGAATATGATTGTGAAATATTAAGGCTCTAGCGACTTCTAGAAGACAACCATTTTTACGTTCAACCATCCCATTTCTTGTTGTGGAGTGGTAATACATGAGGATTTAGGAATAACTCTTTTTTCTTGAAAGAAAGTTTACATGAAATTGAGTATGAATCATATTATAAAAGGTAGGAGAGACAACATTGACATCATATTTATGTTTGAGGAGATATATCCAAGTGAAATTGAGTATGAATCATATTATAAAAGGTAGGAAAGACAACATTGACCTCATATTTATGTTTGTGGAGATATATCCACGTGACACGTGTACAATCCTATTGAGTTACATGTTTGTAACAATTTGTTACTTGAGTGACTTGTTTATAAGAGAAGTGACCTGTTTGTAACATTTTTTAAATTGAGTGATTTGTTTATAACTTTTAGAAGAAAAGTGACATGTTTGTTACTAAACCCATAATTAAGTGACCTTGGATGTAGTTTACCCCAAATAATAATCCTCAATAAGGTTGAGGATTTATGGAAACACTCAAAATTCCAGTCTAGGTTGGGGTTATATTTGGCAAAGAGATAAATTAGAACCCAGCGTGCTGTTGAAGAACAATAATTGAAGTGTTCAACTTCATGTAACAGTAATAGAGAGATAATTACGGAAATGCTGACTTAGTGTTAATTTTGAAGTTAGAGCCATCTACAATAACTATTTGTTGATCTGAGTGCAGGTGTTTCAGGATACCCGTTCTATGTTTTCTTTCATTTTAAATTAATGGAACTTAAAAGCATGTTTTGATGCAGTAATTTGACAACAAGGGTCCATAGGAAAAATGGCTGATGCTTGAATTAGTAATTGAAGGGCTTTGAGCCCTTCTTTTGCCATTTTTTTGGACACTTAATTTAATGTAATAAATTGGCACTGCTCATACTGGATGCTCTTCATCTGTGGCTGATGGTGACGGTGCTAAAAATATTTCCAAATATTGAAAACAACATTTTCTGCTTTCAACATTTCCAAGACTTGTTTTCAGATTTTAGTTTCTGAAAATGGGAACATCCTCAACCATGTTGGCTTTGCTCTAATTTTCCTCGGGGTTGGGGTGGGGAAGGAAAAGAAAAAGAAAACAGTGAAAGTAGTTTTGCACGACCATGTTTGTTTTTTTGGATATTAGTGAATGCGAGAAAGTAGTTTCATGGTTATGTATTTTATTTGTTTTTATTTCATAAAAGCATGTAATTGTTTTACTTCAAATACAAATTAGTCGCATTTCTGGGTCATTAATTAGTTTATAAACTGTTACATTCAGTTTCGTCATTTTGCTAACAAAATTGGAAATTTGGAGCGTCCGTTTCTGAAAGAATTTTTTCCTCGGTGGGTGGGATTATATGGATGTCCGGTGCTCAGGTATGATTTAAGTGAATAATGTATTTTATGTCTTCTGCATTTGGAATTCTCTTTCAAGCTTTATTTATGTTTTTTTTCCTTTCTTGCCATAATTTTGTAAGGATGGGGTTTTCTTACAACAAACGGAAAAATATCATTGAGTTGGCAGTTCTGCGCGAATGCACAGCTACAATTGATTCAAGTGTATCGGTTCTGAATGCTAACCCTGATTCTGAAAACCGTGATGGTGATATCGGGTGGCCTGGGGTTATGACTGTGAGGGTTTATGAACTTGATGGCATGTCTGATCATCCAAATCTTCCAATGGCTGGAGATTCATGGCAGCTGCTGGAAATAGCATGCCACTCGAAGCTTGCTGCTAGACGTTACCAGAAGCCTAAAAAGGGTTCAAAACCTGATGTCTCTGATGATAATGGTGATTTGCCTACAGCAGATACGCGTTCGAGGTATTTGATCATCTCAATGTGGGGTTCTTTCTGTATAACTTGTTCCAAAAGATTCTATTAACACATCCTTCCATGTTGAATTCTTCTTTTGCAGTGCAGACTCTCCATTGTTGTGGATTAGGGCAGATCCAGAGATGGAATATCTTGCTGAAATTCATTTTAACCAACCTGTGCAGATGTGGGTAAGAAAGCTATTGTTCTCAGTTCTAGCTCAATTTGTCAATGTTTATGCATGACAGCTTGAAGTAGGTCACTTGCGAGGTCATTTTCTTCGACAGTTCAAGCAATCATTAAGTGCATTACGTTTATTAGGTTACATCCTCATTTTGTTTCCTCTTTGGTGATTTAAGGGGTTCCCTCCCTATCATTAGAGGGAATATTGGCTCTTACTCTGTGCTTGTTTGTAAAATACTTAACCCAAATATGCAGATTTCTCTACCGTAAGCTAACTTTTAGCTAAAAGTTGACTATTCCACCATCATTCACCAACTGGATCTGTAGGTATCTCACACCTGTTTTTGTGTATTCATCCAGTGTAGATGTCTTTTATTGAACTATAAAGATAAATTAAACCAACCTACTTTTTTTTGTCTTTGTTCACTTATTAACAAAAAGAAATTTTCGATGCACATGAATTGTTACCCATCATTGTTGTTTGTCAATGTCTTTGCATAACCCAGTATGACGTAGATCTCACTTGCAATGTCATTTACTTTAACAAATTAAAGCTACCATTAAGTCTTTGCTTGTTATGAAGGCTGGAAAGGAGTATGGTAAATTTGTTAATCTAATGGTGAAGCTACAAAGTAGGAAATTGGTTATCAATCTTAACCATTTGATTAACAAACTTTCAATCCTTATACCATACAAAGCCTAAGTGCACAAGGGTGGTTCAGTTATTTTGTCCTGTTATTTCTGGTTTTCTTTTCCTATTATTATAGGGAATGATGGCTGTTACTCTTTCCATGCTTGTTAAATGCTTAATGCCCGCTCTAAAACTAGGTTTTGAAAAACTTGATATTTCCACCATTTCAGCATCTGGTCTTGCAGGATAACCCATCTGTATTCTTGTGCATTCTTGTGCTCATCCAAACTACGAGTTTCTAAATCAATTTTATATGCTATTGTATTAAACCTCAGATAATTAAACCTACCTCTTATTTTTGCCTTCGTTTTCTATTATCCTCGTCAAAGAAAGAGTTTGAAGAAATTATTTTGGATGCACATTAAATATTCACTATAGATACTGTTAGAGGATCGGAGGCCATATTCTTTATTTGTTTATGTTGCTAGGACCATTATATCATATTAAGTAAAGTGATAGTGGTAGATACATTTTTCTAGTTGGACTTAGACATTTGTCCTTGGCCTTATTTACAAAGGGTTACTTTCTCCTGGAACGTGATCATAACACATGCAATGTTCACTCTATTATTCCCATAGTAAATAGCCTTTTGTCTGCCTTGTATATAGTCATTTTTGTTTTCTCCATGCAGCAGGGAAAGATAGTCATACTTATTCTTCTCTGTTGTTGATTCTTGCCACATAATTGATATAGTAAAACCATTCCATTGTATTTCAATATTTTGTGTAATACAACATTGGAGTGTCACTACCAAAAGATGACATGCTACCTGATTGTTTCTGGCTAAATTTATTGGGAACACAACTTTGTGTGTTCAAATTTTATGCCCGACAATTTTGTTTCTTGGAGACTGACTCACGTGTGATGAGATTCAACTTATTGTACATATTTAAAGAACCCAGTTTATTAGTGAGCTTTCACCATAATTGTTATCTAGATACTGTTATTGACAGTTGAGATAAAGCTCTTGCTATTATTAATTGTCGACTCTCTTGAATTAGTAGCTTAAAATTTCAATTTTAGTAGGTCGTGAGCTTGTATTTAACTAAAATCAATATTTGAAGCCTTTGTAGAAAATAAAGAGGAGTATTTTTTGCAGTGATCAATTAGATTCACTGTTTTTCTTAATTCCGAATAACACAGATACAAGGCCTTTTATAGGCTAGTTACAAAGAGTTATGTTACAAATACACTACTCTAAATTGAAATTAAATTCAACCTATGAGATAAGATAAAGTCCTAGGATAAGGGATAAATAATTTAAACTTTATAGTTTATCCATACTACTTTAGTTTATCTACAGCAAATAAATAAACTTATCTTATCTACAACTAACACTCCCCTTCAAGCTGGTGAGTATACGTTGTATAGTCCCAGCTTGGATGTGAATCCATCAAAGGTTGCTTTTGGTAGAGCCTTGGTGAGCACATCTGCTAGCTGCCCTTCAATAGGTACATAAGATAAATATGCTATTCCACCATTGACCTTCTCTGAGATGAAATTGTAGAAAGTAGTAAAAACAGAAGAGAAAGTTTGTGAAAACAGAAGAGAAAGTTTCTGTTTCTTTTCGAATGAATAATAGGTTACAACATAGAACTCTTTTATAGAGTCCTTGAGGATTTAACTCTAACTAGGACTCCTTACAATAGAAGACTTCTTAGATAACTCTTAATCCTTATCCTACTAATAGATAACTCTTGATCTTTTACATAACTTACAAGACTTTTACATTACATACAACTCTATACATATCGTGTTATCCTACAGAAATGTCGGTCAATCTCCACATGTTTATCATGGTGGACTGGATTCTTAGCAATCCTGATAGTAGATTCATTATCGCATAAAATCTCGAACTTTTCACTTTGGTTCATCTCCAATTCTTTCATCAATCTCTGCAGCCAAATGCCTTCACAGATTCCTAGTGCTAAAGCTTTGTATTCAACTTCAGCACTACTAGAAACAACATATTGTTTCTTGCTTCTCCAGGTCACCAAGTTTCCCCAAACGAATGTGCAATAGCCGCTAGTCGACCTCTTTTCTATTAACTCTCCAACCCAGCTGGAATCCGTGAAGACTTCACTGTTCTGTCTTCGGTTTTCTTAAAGAATAAACCATGGCCTGGAGTCCTTTTTAAGTATCTTAATATTCTTTATGCAACCTCAAGATGCTCTTCTCTAGGATCTGTCATATGTTGGCTTACAATATTAAGTGAAAAACCAATATCTGGTCTTGTCAGAGATAGGTATATAAGTTTTCCAACCAGTTTTTGATATTGCTCTTTATCTATTCAAGCTCCTTCTCTCTTCAGCTTTAAGTTTGTCTCTATTGGAGTGTCTGCAGGTTTGCACCCCAACATTCCAGTCTTGGATAGGAGATCCAGAATGTACTTCCTTTGATTAATAACCAAACTTTTGCTTGATCTTGCCACTTCCATTCCTAGGAAATACCTCAAGCTTCTCAGGTCCTTTATCTTGAACTCTCTACTCAGTAGATTCTTCAAATTTCTAATCTCACTGAGATCATCTCCAGTGATTATTATGTCATCAACATAAACAATCAAGATTACCTTTTTTTTGCTAGGTGTCATCTTGATGAAGAGTCTATGATCAGCTTGACTTTGCTTAAACCCACTTCTCAAAATAACTTTGGTAAATCTCTCCAACCAAGCCCTAGGTGATTGCTTCAGGCCATACAGGGATTTTTCCAGCTTGCACACTCTTTGATCTCCCATTTCCTTCTTCACTCCTGGAGGAATACTCATGTAGACTTCTTCTTCTAGCCTTCCATTAAGGAAAGCATTTTTCACATCTAACTGGTGAAGTCCTTATCCTTCATTGACTGCCAATCTAAGTAGAACTCTAACTGTGTTGAGTTTGGCCACAGGAGCAAAGGTCTCCTTGTAATCAATGCCATATGTCTGTGTGAAGCCCTTGGCCGCAAGTCTCGCCTTGTATCTATCAATGCTGCCATCAGAGTTGTATTTCACTGCAAATACCCATTTGCAGCCCACAAGCTTTCTTCCACCTAGGATCCTTGAGAGCCTCTTCTACAGTTGCTGGAATTTGTATCTCATTTAAGCTGGTTGTAAAGGCATTAAAAGAAGACATTAAATTCCCATAAGAAACAAATCTCTTAATAGGATATTTTGCACATTGTCTAACACCCTTCCTCTTAGCAATAGGTAATTCATCATGATCCATATTAGAAGTAGAAACTTGGGATAATTCATCACCTCCATTACCTTCCACATTTTCAGAGGCAATTGGACTCGGTTGCAATTCTCGGCAAATGTCAGACTGTAAGATGACCTCTGGAATAGATTTCTGCCTCCTTTTGTAGACACTCAGCTTTTTACTCTGGAGTTGTGGAGTTTGGGTTCTTTGAGGGGTCGTAGGAGTAGATTTGGGACTTTCTGGAGGTGTAGTACTCATTGGATGAATAGGTCGAGGACTGGTAGAATTTACTGGTGTTGATGATGGCAAAAAGGTTGTGGGAAGAGTAGAGGGAACATGTACTGGAACAAGTTGGTTTTGCTGTGGCAAAAGATTTAAAGGCTGAAATTCATCAAAGTTCTCCCCCTGAATTGAAGACTTGGTAAAATATGAAATGTGTTCAAAAAATGTAATATCCAGAGAAATATAAAACTTACGAGTATAAAGAGAGTAACGCTTGTAGCCCTTCTTTAGTGAAGAATACCCCCTAAAGAGGCACTTAATAGATCTAGGATCAAGTTTAGACCTAGAGGGACTAGTATTATGGACATAGGCAGTGCACCCAAAAACTCTCAAAGGAAGGGTAGATGACATAGGTATAAAAGTAGGATAACTGTCCAAAAACACTGACCTTGGGGTTTGAAATTTAGGACTTTACCAGGCATCCTATTAATCAAGTAGGTTGCTGTCAAGAGAGCCTCACCCCAATATTGAGTAGGTACATTATGAGAGAAGAGTAAGGACCTAGTGACCTCTAAAAGATGTTTGTTTTTCCTCTCCGCGATCCCATTTTGCTGCGGAGTATCGACACAAGAACGAATCTGGACAATCCCTTTCTCTCGAAAGAAAGAACCCAATGTTTTTGTAAAATACTCTCCCCCATTATCAGAGTGCAAAATTTGAATGTGATTGTTAAACTGAGTCACTACCATAGTATAAAACCTCTTAAATATTTGTTCTACCTCAGATTTTTCTTTCATCAAAAAAGTCATGTAGTACGAGAATGGTCATCAATAAAGGATACGAACCATTGACACCCATTTATATTCTTCACCTTAGAAGGGCCCCAAACATCACTGTGGACAAGAGAAAAAGGTTTATAAACAGATGGCAGATAAGAATTTTTAGTATGCTTAGCAAGAGAACAAATGTCACAATGAAAGAATTGTGGTTTTTGATTTAGAAACAAAGTTGGAAATAACTTTGCTAAATAGTAAAAACTGGGATGACCTAGCCTGAAATGCCAGAGCATAACATCATTGTATTTGTCAGAAGTTGAAACTAAAGAAGAGAAAGACAAACTCTTGAAATTTTTATGAGAAGAGAGAAGCGGTTCCCCATGAAGCACATAGAGCCCACCAGACAGTCTAGCATTACCAAGTATCTGCCCCGAGCCCATTGCCTGCAATTAACAAGTTTGGAGAGTGAATTTAGTCACACATTTCAAATCAATAGTCAGCTTACTAACAGAAAGAAGATTGCATTTCAAAGCTGGTACATAAAGGACATCTTTTAACAGTATATTCTTATTGACAACAACAGAGCCACTCCCTGCAATAGGCGATAAAGAACCATCTGCTGTTTTTATAGAGGAGCGAGGAGATGTGGTCTGAAATGTGTTGAACAGCTCTTTGTCCCCGGTCATATGATTAGAGGCTTCGGAATCAATTATCCATCCCGGTGCAGCCACGCCAGTGTAAAAAAAATGGCACTCTTTTGTACCTTCATGAGCTATAAGGGCAAGATTCAAGTCACTGGTTTTACCAGGACCAGTAAATCTACGATTGGTAACAGGAACCAAAGAAACATCTGGGATATTGACCATGGCTGCGACGGCTAAAGCGTGTGATAAGGATCTATTAGCCTAAACTAATACCATGTAGAAAATAAAGAGGAGTATTTTTGGCAGTGATCAATTAGATTCACTGTTTTTCTTAATTCCAAATAACACAAATACAAGGCCTTTTATAGGCTAGTTACAAAGAGTTATGTTACAAATACACTATAAATTGAAATTAAATTCAACCTATGAGATAAGATAAGAGATAAAATCCTAGGATAAGGGATAAATAATTCAAACTTTATAGTTTATTCATACTACTTTAGTTTATCTACAGCAAATAAATAAACTTATCTTATCTACAACTAACAGCCTTCATATTAAACTGGGAATTTCCCTTCTATTGGAAAAGAAAAGCTATGCATTGAAAGCAAGAAAAATAAATTCCTAAATGTGCTTTGAGTTTAGATATACTTACGGAGAGCATACATTCTAATCCTTTATGTTGTGCTCTGCCCATATCCCCAATTGAAGCCCAATTAGTTTTCTTTAATCAATATAATTGGATTAAAGGGAAATTCTACCAAGAACTAATTGCATCTGATAAAACTGAACAAGGCACCTACCTTGTTCAAGGTTCCTGTTATTTTACATATTTTGTACCCAGTGGCTTAGCTGTATCTGTTGCTCTTTATAAATTACATCCAATGACAATTTTTCATTGGTACTTCTTAAAATTGGTACTATTATCAGATTAATCAGTTAGAGAAGGATGAAGATGTTGTAGCTCAGGCACAAGCAATCACAGCACTAGAATCTTTACCAGAGCTTTCATTTCATGTTCGCAAGGCACTGAATAATTTTCTGACTGACTCAAAGGTTCTTACTGCTCTCTAAAGAGTTATTTGGTTAACGAGTCATTGTAATTTGAATTTAATCATTTTAATTTTTACCATGGTGTCAAGGCCTTTTGGAGGGTTCGAATTGAGGCAGCATTTGCATTGGCTAGTACATCTTCTGAGGTATCATCACCAGCATTTGAGGCTCTTCAGTGTTTTGATAAAATTCATTTCTTTATCCTATGCAAACCAAATTATTTGCTTATTTCTTTCGCTGGAATTTTTTGTTATGATTTTTAGAAGTTATTTTGTAACAAGTTGAGTCTTCTTGAGTTGCATGAGTTTTTGAGTTTCTACATTGTGCTCTAAATGTTGGCATGGATTGATGTTTTCTTTTAACATCTTACATACAATGATCAATATGCTTGGGGTGTTCAAACTTTCTATATTTGGTTGTTCTTCAACAGTGAGATCTATTATAATTCTTAACACATTAGTAGTACTATTTAACATTGGTATTCTTAAAACTAAAATATAGTGCTTTTCGGATTTTATTTAATAGTTTCATACCTTAATTGATCTTCTGTCATATTTGTGCTTTTATACATTTGCTTTAGGCATATGGAGATTATATTTCATTCTCTGGCTGGCAGGAAACTGACATGGCTGGTTTGCATCATCTGGTGAAATTTTATAAAACTCGAAGGTTTGACACAGATATCGGATTACCACAGTGAGTTTGTTACCTGAGTCTCAAATTGTCAATGATTGTTAAAATTCCCTTCTAAGTTCCATTTCCTGCTGATCTTGCCAGACCAAATGACTTCTCAGATTTTCCGGAGTACTTTGTTCTTGAGGTAATGCTATGAGGTAGGCTATGTAGTAAACTATGTGGTTTATAACTAGCTTGGATTCCTCTGTTTT
This sequence comes from Hibiscus mutabilis, assembly GCA_019671005.1. NCBI lineage: Eukaryota > Viridiplantae > Streptophyta > Magnoliopsida > Malvales > Malvaceae > Hibiscus > Hibiscus mutabilis. The sequence continues at coordinate 55,693 of JAGYYJ010000831.1, forward strand.
TTGTGAAATTGCTGGTTTATGGAAGTTGAATTAAACACTTCAAGAAATATTAGATCTAGTGATTTGAAAAGGGGAGAATAGGTCCAATATAGTAACATTAGGTATTTCCTGTTTTCATGAGGAACTTTTACTTAAATTAGTTTAACTTCATTTTCCATATACAACTTATCTCACTCTGGTTTTGAAGATAGATGTGAACTATGTTCTTATGCTGTCTTGAATTTTAGTCTTTTCCTTTACTTTGAGATGCTTCTTGTATGCTTCGGTACTTAAGCCTGAGTTGCTGAATTTATAACCGAAATGTAATTGTGGGAGTTTTTTAAAACATTTTTCATTTTTTTTCTTAGGCCATTCCGCATGCCGTAGCCATGATAAGAGCTGCAGACGGGAAAAGCCCAAGAGAAGCTGTTGAGTTTATTCTGCAACTTTTGAAGGTATGATTTTCCTTTGCTATCACTTATTTTACAAGATCATCAACAAGATTTTGAATACCCATGCAAATCAATCTGTAAGTTATCCAAGAAGTGTTAGAGCTTGAGGGGGAATGTAAGTTGACGAGAAGTGTTAGAGTTTAATTTAATGTATAATTAGAGTTTATTTCTAAGTCAGTAGTTTAGATTTATTAGAAGTCTTATTTAAATTATGGATAAATATTATTTAAATTATATATAAAAGTATAATTTTAGTTATATTAAAACTCTGTAATTGCCTATTTAAAGGCTCACCTTATACACATTTGATTAAGAAGAATAAGTGAAAATACAGAGAAACACATTGTTCTTTGTTGAAAATATTATTTTTGTTGTATCGTTAAATTCTAGCTTTTATATTTTATTGTTCATTGTTCACCGGCGTTCATCTTCTCCGGCCACCATGGCCCCTTTCTCACACAATCTACACCAGCTATGGCTTTCTACTTTTGCTGCATGGAATTATCTTTCAGCGGGTAATAAATGATGTGTAAATGGTCAATTGCTGCATAAATGATAGAACCTTCTTTTTTTTCTTTTGATTTGCATGGTTTGCTAGTGAAGAAGACAAAAGCAGGGAGTTGGCTTCCTAATTTTGCAATATAGAAAATCATTGTTATTGCAACTATTCATTTTTCTTGAGGTATCTCTATCCGACACATTTCTGGACATCCTTGTTGGATATGACATTCCCTGAAAATTGTGAGAGCTTAAAAAATAGTCTGATAAGAGTTCCAAAATTTGTCCAGAAGCTTTAGGTTGTGTTTTTCTGTTTGATGAAACTTTTGAGTTGCTATCAGTTGAACTCTGTCGGACTAAAAAAAATATCAGCTGAACCGTGAAGTTTTATCTTATTGTTTCTTTTCTCTTTTCTTCTTTGGGGAGGAAGATCAGTTCTGGATGAAAACAAGTTAAGCTTCTTTAGATTCTTGATCAACTTCTCAGCTTTTTTATACTTTGACATTCTGGCATATTTTATAATATTTGCTGGTTTCATCTCGATACTAAGCATATTGCCTGTTAGGCAGCTCTTCTCTTGTTGCTTGGCCATCATTTCTTTGTTGCTTTTGCTACTTGCTATTGGCTTTTGGCACTTAAAAGGTTCCTAAAAGGCAAAGCAAATGGTAACTAGACAATTCATTATGATAAAAATGAATAACCAAATAACTCACCAATTCTAACATAGTTCTGCCATAAGTTTCTTGTTTACGAAGTTACAAGCAAGTAGCTAAAGAAACTACCCATTAGGGTTAAAAGTCAAACTTCTGCAAGATCTAAGGTTGAACATGGCATGTGTCTTTGGATTGCAGGCAAGTGACACACTATACTTAACTGCGGAAAGAAGGCTTTCAATTTTGTCAAATTCTATTATCATTACTTGAATGAATAACCAAATACCACATTGATTCTAGCATGGTTCTGCCATATATTTGTTCCCTGTAAATACAACTTTAATTTTTTATCATTGGAAAAACATTGTTTTCTTTCTTTTTTTGGCATCCAGATGCTTTTTAAGTTTTTTTATGGTGTTACATGCACGTAGCTAAAGCAACTACCCATTAGATTTAAAAAGTCAAACTTCTGCGAGATCTAAAGTTGAACATGGCATGTGTCTTCGGAGTGTAGGCAAGTGAAAAACACGTACACAATGCCTAAGACTTCCTGGCAGCTAGGCTTTAAATTTTGTCAAATTCTACCATCATTCCTTGAACTCTGCAAAATATGCCAAGTTCTACAGATTATCCTTCTCCCTCATCTCTACATGTAGACAAACCAATTGGCAACTGTATCTGGGATGTATGAATGAGACTCTGATTTATTGATTTTGCTTTGTATTTTAGCAAGCACATCTAATCTCAGTATTTGTACTTGATGTATTATATGCCATGGATGTCCAAGATAAGGTGGTTCTCCATGAATGGGAAGATACTTGGAAGGACTAGGATTTGCTTTCTAAGTTTATAAATCTTGTGCTAATACTTTGCACGTTCAAAGAGTAGCAATTAATAAATGACCTTGAAGATGGACAACAAGGTTATATAAGTAAAACGTGCATATTGATATAGGTGTGTGTATGACTTGAGGCTGTTCCGCCGGTTGAAGGATTTTAGGTTGAAGAAGTAGTGGGATGCATGTTATTATTTTGGAATGATAAAAAAAAATTGGTATGTCAGGCAAAGGTTTCTTTTGTCGGTCATTGTCTAGTTCATTCATAAATGTAGTGGTCATTCTTAAATTGTTTGGTCCTACATTGCTTTTTGTGCAATCACAGATATACACTGCTTACTGTTTCCTTGCACTACATACTGGTTTATTTTTATAAATGATGTTTGATTTATTTGCTTTGGTTCTTATGCTTGATACTTTATCCTCTTTCTTATTTTGGATCTGTTTTCCACTGCTCTTTGACAGTATAATGATAATAACGAGAACCCTTACTCAGATGTATTCTGGCTCGCTGCATTAGTACAGGCAGTTGGTGAACTTGAATTTGGGCAACAGGTATATAAATATATATTTTACTCGCAGTACCTTTTTGTTTGTCTTTGTTTAAAAATTCCTTTGGGTTTTTTCCTGTCAGTTTGATTCTTTGTTCTGTACTACAATCTACTAGGAATAGGATTATAGGAGTATATGTTCTTATGAAATTAGAGCCTTCTTATTTTGTGGGTGTTTTTTCCACATGCTAGGCTTTTGAAATTTAGGGAAATATGTAGCTATTCATGCCCATCGATCCGTCTTCAGCTGCATACCTCCCCTTCACTCTACTATTCTTTACATGTGTGTGCAATGGACAGATGCATACAATAATCTGAAAATACATATCAATTACTGGAGATTAATATCTTATTTATGTTCCTTTCCTATGATGCTGCTATACTTTTATTTTTTCTATTTTTTCCCCTTTAAATTTCTTTTTGATTGATGGGGGATATGTTGGGAGTAAAGGATATTTTTCCAATATCCCAGGTTTTGATTTTGGTCATGCATCACCTATGTCATTTCAAAGCATTCATCCGCAAGGCTAACCTATTTACATTTTTTCCTCTTATTTCAGAGTATTTACTTTTTCTCTTCTCTTCTCAAACGCATTGATCGGCTTTTGCAATTCGACAGGTGATGGTTATCTTCATATGTGTATGATTAAAGACTAATTGTTCCAAATAATCTCCTGGTTATTCACATCTTATGATACTTACCAGGTTGATGCCAAGTTACAATGGGGTATTGACAATCAGTTGCATCCGGACCTTGGCACAGATTGCATTAAAGCTTTCTGGATTCATCCATCTAGTGTGTTTTTTCTCTGATCCCTTGCCAAATAATGTCTACTTTACATTCTTTATACATTTCGTTTCTCGCCACAGGATCAGGTCGTTGAACTAATTAAACCATTTCGAGATTTCAAGACCATCTGGCAAGTCCGAATAGAAGCAAGCAGAGCTTTGCTTGATCTCGAGTTCCATTGCAATGGCATCAATGCAGCATTGTTGTTGTTTATCAAGTATATAGAGGAAGAGCCTTCTTTAAGAGGTTCCCTTCTGTTAAAAGAAAAAAAAAACACTTTCTACAACTTTCTTATGTTATCTTATGTTTATTTATTTGGTAATATGTATTTATATTTGTTCAAAATTAATGTTACACATTCTCTGATTACAGGTCAGGTAAAGTTGGGTGTCCATGCTATGCGATTATGTCAGATACAAGGTGGATCAGTTTCTAGTGAGGATGTCAAGGCAACAACTTTTGTGGCTTTGCTTCAGCTGTTAGAAAGCCGCATAGCATTCAATAATGTATTCTTTCGGCACTACATGTTCTGCATTTTACAAGTTCTTGCAGGAAGGTGAGTATGCGTTCTCATATTCTCTCTAGGATTTAAACCTTTGGTTGCTTCATATACGATGGTAATATTGTTTGGGATGAGAATGCATCTAATGATTGGAAGCATATAATTATCTTACTGTTATCGAGTCTTCTGAAAATTGTCCAGTTTGATCATTTTTGAGCTCCGGACAGGACTGCTGATTAATAGACAATTTTAGCTAGACTAGAACTTTATGGTTTAATTAGAGTAATTGGTATTAATTTGATTGAATCATTAGTAGAAAAATAGAGATTTTGAGGTTGAGAAAATTGTTCTCTATTTCCTGATGATTATTGATAAAATAGTACCTATTTATAAGTTACAAAGAGCGCCTAATCTAGGGAAAACTACACAAAATCAGCAGTTACAAATATGTGCACCTATTTATTGATAAATTCCTAAATATCAGCAGCTAGATATTAGGGAATGTAATTCCCTAATTTTTCGCAATCTACACCAATCAACATCCTTTTACTTTTTCCTTTACCCTTGGTGAGTGGAGTTGCAAACAAACAAAGGAATAGCCAATGCTATTGCATAACTTATCAAATTTCAGTTGCAAACAAACAAATTTAAAATTCTGGAATCACTAGGAACTTGTACCGGATTAATAATCTAGCTGTAGACTCCTAATTTTGTAGAAACTTTGAGAAAAATACAAATTTTCTCTACTTCTGATTTGCTAAAACAATGTGGCAAAGTCGAAGAATGAGAAAACCCGTTGTGGCATTGGAAGCTTGTTGATTTCCTTTTGTTTTGCTTTTTGTGGTCCAATACGCCTTGTCCTATTGGAGGAAACATACCTGGGAATTTGATGTAGCACCTGTTTTCTTATACTTTGGCTATTTATAAGAGGTTTATGTCCGAAATATGTAATTTCCTTTTTTTATTCTTCGAAATAGTTCTCGTATTTTGAGAATCCTATGTCTGTCTTCTTTTTGGAACAAATTTCATAATCAAAGTTTTGAACCCTCATTTTCAGATCCCCGACGCTATATGGAGTGCCTAAAGATAAGTTACCGTGTATGGGTAACGTGGAGGTTTTGAATGAGCAGAAGAACAATTTTGCTGCTCTTGTTAGAGATATAAAGTCTCCCCAACCTCCCATGGATAATCTGAACTATTCAAACCATTCGCATGACAATTTGGCAATTCCTGAAGCTTTAAAGGAAATAGATACGGTTTCCAACAGTTATGAGAAGAAGACGGCTGTTGTTAAGATAAGGGTCAAGAAGTCTGCGACAACTAGTAAAGCAGAGGAAGCAGACAATGGTACTGCGGAAAGATCTGAGGGTGGGGAAAGATCAGAAGGAAGGCATCATGATGCTGATCGCGGCCCAGCCAGTTCAGTTTCAGTGGACGCACCCCAAAGAAATTCAGCCGAGGCTGTGAGCATCAGCAATCAAAATATTGAAGAAGTCAACTCTTTTCACGATCATGGTTCCCGGATTACTGCCAGCATCGGGAGTGCAAAAATTGCAAGTGAAGGTGACAACTTCGGTAAGGAGCTTCAGTGTACTGCTGATTCTGGTAATGCGTCTGTGCACCACCAGCCTGATAATCCCTCATCACCAAGCATCATTCAAGATAACTACATAGATGCCGAAGCAAAAAAGTACGTAAGTCTACAAACACTATCAGTCTCAAGGGATGACGTTCCTTCCTTCCAGGGGAAGGATGAGAAGAAGTCGAAGAAGAAAAAGAAGAAAGACAGGGAAAAGAAAAGAAAGGGGGAAGAGCAGAAAGGGGAGAGAGATGACCCAGAGTATCTAGAGAAGAAGCGATTGAAGAAGGAGAAGAAACAGAAGGAAAAGGAGATGGCAAAGCTGCCGAGTGAAGTGAAAGCAGCACCTTCAACCGAGTTAAGAGGTAAGAAAGCGGAAACCACATCTTCAACAGAGGTGGTGCCTGGTAACAAACAGGAAGTGGATAATATGAATTTGAGTGAACCTCATAAAGTAGTAATTCCGAGGACCGAGCCAACTCAAGCTACTTCTGCTCCCAAATTCCGAATCAAGATTAAGAACAAGACACTGAATAAATCTTAGGTCTTTGTCTAGGATGTGGGATCTGTAAACATCGGTGAAAGGATGGTTCCATCCATTACTACTATGACTACAACTTTGCAGACTTGGTTTTTAATGTGAAGCTTCTTTTGAACCAAAGGCGGAACATGTGCCCCAAAATTTGGAAAAATTGTTATTAACTCTTACAATTTTAAAAAGTTTTAATTTCGTACCCTCAAAATATTTGAAAATGTATTGTCCTCTTAAAATTTCACATATATATATTGTGTTGATAAATTAAATTAATTTTGAAAAATATAAATTATATTTATAATTTAATTAGTCAAAAATAGATATGATAAATATGTGAATTTAGGCTTTTTTTTAAAAAAATAGTTTCTTTTATACGGAAAAGTTTAGATAGTAATTAAACATTAATAATATATAATATATTTATACACACAAATTTATTTATTTTTCTTGAATATTTATTTCAATATTATTGTTAATTTTTGTTTCTCAAATAAGGTTTCTTATCTATTTCTCTTGTTTTTATAATATTTTATAATAAAATAAATTAAAATTACTTTTTACCTTTCTTTTGAAATTATTAATAGATGAAAAATTCTGATTTTCGATTTTCAGTAATTTCAAATAACATTTTAATTACTTCTACTTTAATTTATAAATAAGGTAATTTTTCACTAATTTATCGACACTTTAAGAGTTTCTTTTATTGAGTATCAATATCTGTGAATAGTTTCGTTTCATTTTTTTCAAAAAAATCTTAATGTTTGAGTTGTCAAAAGGAAAATTCTATAACGCTCGACGAACACCACTAATGCTAAATTTCATTGAATTCCATTAAATTGATTAATAAATATTAAAAATCTCAAGGACGCAACATATAATTATAAATCATTTAAAATAAAATTTTAATTAAATTATTTTTTATATATATTATATTTTTTAATTTTCTTAAATAATTAGATCAAATATCAACCTTATCCATTTAAAAAAATAAAAAACTCTAAATCCTAAACTTTGGACCCTAAACCCTAAAACCATAAACCTAAAACTCTAAACACTAAACTATAAACTCAAAACCATAACCCTGAATCATAAACCCTAAACCCTAAAGTGACAACATTTGGAAATTTACGGGTCAATGCCACTCTTGCTTCTTACCATCAACACCATTTTCAAAGCCTTGTCCATCTTCGGTCATTACTGTCTTCAATCCCTCTAATCTTTTGTTTAACTTTTCTTTTCATTGAATTTGAAATATTTGTGTAGTTTATCATTTGCTTGCTCAATTTCGTGTTTGTGTTGCTTAATGGAATTGGGGAAGTTTCGTAATTCACTGTATGTTTTTAGGGTTAGTGTTGGAGATGTTATAAATCGTTTGGATTCCCGTCGTTTAAGCGATCTTTTGCAGTAATCAGAGCAAGAGCTAATTGAGTTTTTCTGGTTTGAAGCAACATTGTCGCATGGCAAGAATGGTGCTTGATTTTTAATTTCGGGAAAATATTTTCTGGGTTATAGTTTCGGGTTTTAGATTTTGAGTTTAGGGTTTAGAATCTAGAATCTAGAGTTTAGGGTTTTTATTTTTTAAAATTGATTAAGTTGGTATTTGATTTAATTATTAAAAAAATTAAAAAATATAATATATATGGAAAATAATTTAATTAATTTTTTATTTGAAATAATTTATAATTATATGTTGAGTCCTTGAGATTTTTAAATTTTATTAATCAATTTAATAGTGTTCAGCGGTGTTCGGCGTTAGTGGTGTTCAGCGGTGTTCGTCGAGCGTGGTAGACTCATCCTTGTCGAAAAATATGTTATAAATTTACGTTTACTTTAGAAAAGTCATTATGTTAAATCCTTAAAATAGAGTTATTGTTTAAATTACTTTCTATTATTAACTCTTTAAAATAAAATATCTAGTTTTCATTGCTTTAAATTATTATTTTTCATTCTTAAATTCTCCCTATTCACTTTTTTGCATGATATATACTTTATCATTCCTAAAATATAATAATTATTTTGAATTAAGATTAATTTATTTATCTTTTAAATATGAAAGGTTATATTTTTTAAATTATTTTAAATTAGGATTAAATTGATAGAATATACAAGTTTAAAAATTAAAATTGTTATTATTTCAAATCTTGTCAGATGTCCGTTTGTATTTCAACGGATGAGTGATCCGGTCGTAATTAAAACTTTAATCGAGTGATCTAATTATATATTTTAATAATTGAGTGATCCAATCTGAATTTCACTAATAAATAAGTGACCTCCAATATAGTTTACTCATATTATTTATCGACTGATACGATGCTAGGGGTGAAGAAAGCCAATGGTTTGTACAGTCCAGCCGTTGCCGGAGCGGCAAATGTTCATCAGCATTCTTCTCCTCTTTGTTTGTTTCTTTCCTGTACAGCCAAGATATGGCCGACGATCCAGAGAAGAGGTTTCATTCAATCATGGACAAGCCCTTCCACTCTTCGAAATCCACCCCTTCCTCCTCTAGGTTTTCTTTTCTATTCGCTTTTTTCTTCTGATTTGTTTCCGCGTTGACGAAACATGAAAGTTCAACAAATCAAATTTTATTGCTACTGCTACTTGTTTGTTTGTTTGTTTATAAATGTATTTGTAATTAATTGGTAATCCACCGGAAACGGGAACGGGAAGACGAGGAGAACTGTTAGGAGCGAATAAACGGCCAGATCCATCGTATGCTGTACTGCGGAAGAGAAGCAGCGTGGCTTAGTTGCGAGTGTGTCTCCTCTTTGCAGACCATGGGATAGAGGAGATCTTCTCAGGAGGTTATCAACTTTCAAATCCATGACTTGGTTTGCTAAGCCCAAGGTTTCTATTCTATGTTCTCTGTATCCTGAATTTAAATTGCGGATGCTGCCAGTTTTTTTATGTTGCGTTTATCGCGGTAGTAAATTTTTTAAAGAATAGATGCTATTGCGGTAATGACTGTTGCCGATATCGTGCTATTTAAATCCTGGTCCTGACTCTACTCTTTCCTAAGTTTTTGGGGTATTTTTTATATATAAAGAGAATGCTTTCCATTCTATTTAGGTAGTACGTGCTGTTAATTGTGCTGAGCGAGGGTGGTTCAATGTGGATATGGACATTCTGGCCTGTGAATCATGCGGAGCTCGTCTCCTGTTTTCTACTCCACGTTCTTGGACACGGCAACAAGGCATGTTATGCATCTAATGGCCAATTAGTTTGGAAATTCTGGTATTTTGGAGGCTGAATTAGATATCATTTTTCTATACTCTTTAGTTGAGAAGGCAACTTCGGTATTTAGCTTAAAGCTGGATAGTGGACACAAATTGATTTGCCCTTGGACCAACAATGTCTGTGATGAAAGTGTAATCACCCAAATCCGTCCGACGCTCTCTTTTTATTTTTGAAATTTATTTTTCTATTTTTTATTTTATTTGGAAAATTCTACCCGATTTTGAAATTAAAAATATGGAGTCACCGCCGATTGTTTTAAAAAAAAGTAACCGGACACCAAAATAAAACTAGAGATTAAAAACTTAAGTCCGGGAGTCGGTTACGGATGGGGAAAGATTAGCACCCCACACTGCCCAAAATTGGTACCTAACCGATTATTTAATGTCTTGGTGTTGGAAATTTCGAATTCGAATAAAATTTAAAATACGATTCTTAAATGCCGAAAATATTGAGAGAACCGCATCCCTATGTGCCCGGGACACGGTTTCTCGTTTTCTTGAAAAATTCGATGAAATCACATCCTTGTACGCCCGGGATATAATTTCTCGAAGCTTTAAAAAACATTAATTTAAAACTTAAAATTAATTCTTTAAAAATATTTTTTGATGATGTAAAAAAATACAACATATAATATGCGAATACATTAGAATGTATGAACAAAACATTAATTATAAAGTGACTAATGAAATAAGTATGGCACGTATACAAAATATACACATTAAATATATATAAAAATAATAACATATAAAACTATATATATTATATTGTATGTACATATATTTAAAATCATAACATATACGTGTATATATACATGATAAAAAATGTATCTGCTCATAATATTAATTAATATAATATAATAATATATGGTATTGTACAAACAATAATACATGTATATAATGCTACATTTTAAAAAAAATAATATAACATATCCTAATACACATAATATAATATAAATCATATTTTACATACCAAAAATACATATATATGTATATATAACGTATATTATAGTAACAAAATAATGTACCATATAAAATATAATATTTCTATACATGTAAAATATATACATATGAAATTACTATAATATATACGAACACATATATTTAATAAATGTAACAAATACATACATTACATGATATAATATATAATAATATATACATATAACGTATAATTATAATATATATACAAACATAATATTTACGTGACATAATACATCGAAACAGATTAAATTAAAAAACTAAATCTAACCTAATATTAAACCTAAAACCACTCAGCCTCACCTCTCTCAACTCTAACGACGGCGCCGCTCCCTCTTTCGTTTCGCACCGGTCATCGGCGCAGAGGCCTCGCTTCGACGGAGCAACGGCGGCAGGTAAGCTCTCTGATATTTCCTCTTTTTTTGCTCCGGTTTCGAGTTTAAAAGAAAGTTTTGATTGTTTTTTTTTTACTTTTGATTTTGGTTCGAGTTTTAAAACACAAGGTTTTGATTTTGAAACTAAAAAAAAAAAACTAATTTTGGTTTTGATTTAAAAGCCTAACGATGCAAAAAAAAAACATGAATCTGAATTTTTTATTGAATCCACTTACAATTTTATTTGAAATCCCGAAAATAATCCCTTTTTTTAGATTTTTTTCTTTCGATTCGAGTTCTTCCTCAACTCTCTGTTTTTTTTTTCTCCCCCTTACAGCTTTCATATGGGTTTTATAACCCAAAATTATACATAAAATAATAACTTGCTCCACTTTTTTATTAATGCAGATTTGATGGAAGCCTAATTTGAGCCAGATTTTGTTAGGCGGTGGCAGCTGCGGAATGCGGCGATGGCTGAGGGTTCAGCCAAGTTGGGTAGGGTTAGGTTCTCATTTTATTTTTTAGGGTTTTGGGATTTGGTTGCTTTGGGGTTTCAGTTGGTTTAGTGTTTCAAATGTGTCACCGGCGGTAGGAGGCTTGGACGGAGGCAACGGTAAATGAACGACAGCAACACTGATGGCGGCTGGTTTAGGAATGTTTAAGGTTATTAGGTTTTTTATCAATTAGGGTTTTTATCAATTAGGGTTTTTTTGTGTTTTCAGTTCGGGTCGAGCTTGGTCATGGATCCAGGCTGGGTTATTTTTGTAAATGGGTTTTCGAGTTTAGGTTGGGCCCAGACAAGAATTGGCTTTTACAGCTGCCCCTCTTTGCTCATTGTTGTGCAACGATAATGGAGTAACGACTAAAAGAGCCAATTTTGTCCAGTCAGACTGAGCTTCTCCCATCTTGACGTATGTCTTCTCTCTTCGGTAGATCTTCTTTCTTCTCGACGCAAATCTTCTTTCTTGTCTTGGTTAATCCACCTTGTCACTCTTGGTGAAGCAAAATCTTCAAAATGAGGGTTGGGGAAACAAAATGAGTTTGGCTTGCTACTTCTCTTTTTCGGCGCCAGTCTTCGGTATGTCTTCGATCTTCGTTCTTCGAAGATATTGAGTTCTTCGATAAACCTGCTCCTCTACTTTTTAGGTTGAGACTTGCCAAAGTACAATGATACTTGGTCGAAAACAAATACCTTCTTGCTCGCCATTTTCTCTTTTCTCTTTTTTTTTCTTCTTTTTTTGTTTTTTTTACCTTTTTTGTTTTTTTGTGTTTGTTTGTTTTTTTGGTGTAACTTCATCTTCTGTTGAATGGGTGACCCGCTCCATTGGAAGTTCAAGGAAATAGGGTCAGAAGTTGTAGTTCGTCTTTTATTGGATGGGTGACCATTTCCATTGGAAGTTCAAGGAGATAGGGTCAGATGTTGTAGTTCATCTGCTTCATTGGAAGTTCAAGGAGAAAGTTTCAGATGTTGTAGTTCTTTTTCTCCATTGGAAGTTCAAGGAGAAAGGATCAGATGTTGTAGTTTATCTACTTCATTGGAAGTTCAAGGAGAAAGGTTCAGATGTTGTAGTTTATCTGTTCCATTGGAAGTTCAAGGAGAAATGTTCAGATGTTATAGTTCATATGTTCCATTGGAAGTTCAAGGAGAAAGGTTCAGATGTTGTAGTTCATCTGCTCCATTGGAAGATCAAGGAGAAAGGTTCAGATTTTGTAATTTATCTGCTCCATAGACTTGTGTTGGTACTCATCCCGCTGCCACTCCAGGGAGATTAGACTAACGTATCTTCATTTCATTCGTTTTGAATGTTTAAGGCCTCCTTATGGGTTCGTGCCTTGGAGATGTTTGAAAAAGATCCTTTCAAGGTGCCCATTTGGGTTTTCACTTTGATTTTCATTTTTCATTTTTTTTGGTTTTTGATTTTTTGATTTTTTGTTTTCTTTTTTTCTTCATTTTTCATTCTTTTTTCTTTTTTCTTCTTTTTTTATATTTTAAAATTTTCTTTTTTTTCAGCTACAAATTTGATAAAGATGTAAACTTAAAAGTTAGTAAATTTTGACCAAGCTAGGGACAAGGTCTGAAGTTTGTAAGGTTGATCCAGTTATGCCACCGACAAAGAGGCAGAATTTGAAGTTTAATTTGACCAGACTACCATACCGCCGAGGAGACAAGGTTTGAAGTTCATAAGGTTGATCCAGCTACAACACTGACGAAGAGGCAGGATATGAAGTTTAATTTGACCAGGCTACCATACCACCGAGGAGACAAGGTCTGAAGTTCATAAAGTTTTGATTTGATTTGATTTTTTTACTCCTTCTTGTCGAGGAGGCTGGACTCCGTCAAAGAGTATCTGCTTCTTTCACTTGTGAATGCCAAACAATCTTCTTCTTTCTCTTAGGTTCCACTCCTTCATGTCAAGGGCACTGAAACTTGATGGAAGTGACTGTAACCCCCTAAATTTAACCTAATTTCTTAGGTTAAATCTTGGAAGTCAAGTTTGAAAACTTTCCCATCAAGTAACAAATTTTAGGTTTACTTATTAACAAATCAAAATTATTATCAAATAATAAGAATTATCGTAGCATATCACATTTAAAGTCTCATTTGTTATAAAACACAATCGTAAAAAATTGTTCTAATAACTCAATTTAATATCTGAAAATCACATTGTAAATGCATGCATCCAATAAATCCCAAATATCAAATAGTCCAAAAGTCCGAATTACATGTCTAAAAAATAATGTTAAAACACTAGTATGAGTAATCAAAAGAGAGTTTGTAATGATAGATAAAATATCTGAACGAGATGCTCCAAGTACCGAGTCGTCTAAGAGAGTCTGAATATCTGAAAAAAACTATGGGGTGTAAGCTAAAGAGTTTAGTGTCTCTAGAGTGCAAACAACTACAATCAAAATAATATTTTTTATTTTCTGATAAAAGTATTTTGAAAACACATTAAATCTGATAAATCTGAATCATAATGGAATGATGTCTAATGCACATGAAATCTCAGTACCCAATCTCCGATACACCGACCCAAGAGTAAGGTTCCCCAAAACCTACTCTCTTCATCGTCACCATTTGAAGTGAAACTCAGCCCGAAGGGTGAAACCATTGATCCAAAACGGAATTCAGCCCGAAGGGTGAAACTGCTGAACTTTCCCGAACAATCTCAATCCATATACCCTGTGTTATGATGTTGATGTTAAAATTAAAGTTACAAAATTTTATAAATCAGAGGTTTTGCAATTTTGAAAAGTTTGATATTTCATAATCCGATAAATCTAATTTTAGTTAAACCACAGTCCGACATGCTATGCATGATGTCTGAAAAATTCACAAATCACAACACAAAATAAATCACATAAGATGTAAAAATCTTATTTCACACAAGCATACAGCATAGAAAGAAAACACAAGTTTATAGCACATGAAGAGACACACCTTAATCGGCCAATAGCTCTACTGTCGAAAAGGACGTCTTTCATGTTTAGACCTATCACTTGGTCTAACTGAATCAGAACGTAAAGACCTCAAAGAACATGCACGGTTGGTCTAAGGAACTGAAGATAACTCAACGATTCCGAAGACGTAAACACCTGAACACAAGAATATCCAGAGTTAGATTCCAAAATCTATAACTCTTCATATTTAAAGTAAAATTTAATTGTAACTAGCAAAAATAGGCTTTCGATTTCGAATTTGACAAAATGGGCAGCAAATTCAGACTCAGGATGTCGAAAAAGGTCAAGGTGAAGGTTGTCTAAAAAGTTAACTCTAGTCAAGGTCAAAGTAAACTCTAACGGTCAAAGTCATCTAGTCAAACGATCCAAGGTCAAAAGGTCTGGAACGGTCAAATGTCCACTGGTCAAAGGTCAACGATCAACTGTCCACTGGTCAACGATTCGTTTTAGGTCACTAGTCAATGGTCTGGTTCGGTCAACGGTCAAGATCTGGTTCGGTTCATAAGAGCAGTTCGGTTCACAAGGCTCATAGACCCAGTCTGGTCCATTTTGCTTAATGGATCACACATATAGGCTTGATTCATATTTGTTGGTTCAAAGGCTCACGAAAACGGGCTCTCATTATGGTTACAAAGTGGGCTCAACAGACACACGCAACCTAGTTGAGCCATATAGGCATAGCTTGGTCATTAACTTGGGCTTAATTGGGTCTAATATGATTGCCTAACATTCTCTTATACACAAAGAGGCAGCAGAGAATAGAACCCCTTGGTGGCGCGGGAGATGAAACAAGTACAGTTGTGGCTAATAAGGTAACTGAAGTGGCGACAGTTCAGATTCAACACGTCAATGACATCAGCTCCACCATGAACGGCGCATGCAATGCACAAAACCAAGGTCACAACTCAACCACATAAAATAACTAAAGGTCAGACGATAAATGGCGTACCAAAATTAAATCTAAGGAAGGTTGGTGGCAGATCACGACAGCTCAAGGAGCCACGACGTGGGAACCGAATGATTTCAGTGCCAAAACCACAAGGTTTCTAAATGGTTTCAACATCAATTCTTCCACACGGTGCGCGATAGAAAAGTTGATGGTTGGGGTTTGTTCGAGAGATGATGCCGGTCGTAAAAGTGGTGGCGATGCGCTAAACAAACGGTCGATGGAGGTTGGTTGGAGAGTCGATCAGACAAGCTAGGGAGATGGGTGATTAGGTTTAGAGAGAAGAACGATGGCTAAGGTGATTGCATATGTGAAATTAAAATGGGAGCCGGTAGGGTAATATGTGAAAGTGAGGTTTAAAAACCTCAATCTAAAGGGTAATTTGCATTATGGGTCACTAGAAAGGTTAAGGGTTTTCATAAAGGCCCTTAAACATTACCAACATTCCAAAACAATCACTGATATATAACAAGATTAACAGAAGAAGCCACCAAATCTGATTTATGCCCAAATAATCCTCAATTTGAAATTCGAATTCCAAATCTAAAATTCCCAAATTTTAGGGTTTAAAAATTAAGAATTTCAGAATTAGGGTTTCTGAATTAAGGGAAAATTTTTGGGTGTTACATGATCTTCTTCATTTTCTTTGTTTCCAATGCCTTAGTTTGGATTCGTGTCTCGAACATTTTCAAAAAGGTTCTTTTCAAGGTGCCCTTTCGAGTTTTCACCTTGTTTTTGAATTTTTTTCTTCTTCTTTTTTTCTTTTTCTTTTTTTTTCTTGAAATGTTTTTCTTTTTTTGGTTTTTTTCTTTTCTTGGGTTTTTTCTTTTTCTTTTGCTTTTCTTTTTCTTTTTTTTTGATTTTTAAAAAAAATTCATATTAGGGATGCTGAAACTTTTTTTCAGAAGTGATCTGCTCCTTCGTGCAAGGATGTCATACCACTCTTGCCCCACTCTTTCCGTCAAGGATGCTGAAACTTGCCGGTAGTGATCTGCTCCTTTGTGTCAATGATGGCATACCACTTTTGCCCTATTCCTTTCTGTCAATGATACTAGAATTTGCTAAAACTTTGTTTTGAATACCAAAGGTGTCCCTTTTGGGTTCGTGCTCTAGATATTTCCAAAAAGATCTTTCTCAATGAGCTCTTTCAGGTCTCTGCCTTGATTTTCTTCGATTTCACGTTGAGGGGTCAATCTCCTTGTGGTTTGGCTTTCTTTCTTGATTGAGAATTTGCCATATTTGATTCACTCTTGTTTTTATATATGGTAGAATATATGCACTTGTTGATGAATGCACCCAATTTTTATGGTGTATGTGTGTAATTAACCTAAATGCTTGATGCAGAAATGAATGACACACAATGCAATTGCCCATAGCTTGACTTTAAAAGGAATGCCACGTGACTCTAGCTGGTCATATCAGGCTTCTCATCATTATTGCCCCAAGTTTTGTTCTGATGACTGATAAGGTCAATCTTGTCGAACGATGCCCCAACCTCTCCCAGGTTTGACTGTTTCTTTTGGAAATCACCTCTTCGGGTGAATATTGACTTTTGAGTATTTTCTTTTCCTGAATCATGAGTTCTATTAAGCTCAATCTTTTAATTTTGTGATGCTTGTGGACAACAATGCCCCACTAAAGTTCCTATTCTTCAACCCAACATGCCGAGTTTGCTTTATTTTGGACATTTAGTGCGATAAAGTTTTAAATGCAAAAACTTGTGAAGATGAGTTTTTTATGCAAAATTCTTGTACAGAGTTTGGAAGAAATAATTAAAATTTTCATAAATGTGAAATTTTAAAAATCAAAATTGAGCACTCAAATATCAAGTGCAAAAGTACTTTTTCTTCAAATTGACAATGAACAACCCGAATGAAGCATATGTTTAAAGGATAGCAAGGGTTGCATCGTCACAAGTACATGTGAAGTCCTTTCTGGGCTATTAGGCTTCTGAGAGGAACATTTCTCATGCCTAATTTCTACCTCATTTAAGTGGTTCTCTTGATCTAACTAACTCACCATGCCCCATCCTTCCCTCATTTGGTGTCGATCAGACACTTAAAGTTTAATGTTCCTTGAAGAAAGATTAATCCTTATAGGCGGAATATAGTCTGAAGACAAACTCAGACATCCATGTATGATTAGAACGCTCTTTATAAGCTTGTAATGTAGGCTATGGCTCATGGGTATGAAAAAAGGTATACATGCCTAAATAAGTGTTTAAGGGTAATGAAACCAAATATCATTTCTTCTTGGCGAACTCTCACTTCTGCACTTGCAATTTGGATGCACTTTGATAAAATGCTATTTTTCTTTTATTATTTGGATCGCTCTAGACTGCCCATTTTTGGGTTTTCACCCTAGAGTTTATTTTCTTATTTTGTAGCTCTAGGACATGTAGCCTTTAACTGGTTTGTGTCTTGGCTCGGTATTGATGCATTTCCATTTAAAAGTGATCAATTCACCAAAGTGGGTATAAGCTTCCAATTAAAACCTTATTCTTGTATTGCTTGATTTGGGTATGCTCACATGGAGTATCCTTTTTCTTTCATTCCTTGGATCGCTCTAGACTGCCCATTTTTGGGTTTTCACCCTATAGTTCATTTTTTCATGTTTAGGAAAATGTAGTTGTGGACTATACTGTAATCCTGACCAGACATTGATTTTTGCCTTTGCTTGAGAGTAACCAATCCTCCAAGGCTCTTGTTTTTCCTTTATTGCACTTTTTCACTTAGCATTTTCTCCTTTGATTGTTTTGGCCTTCTTTTTGGCAATTTTCAACTTGATTTTGTCAGCTTCTTTGAGCATAATTTTTTCTTTCATTGGCTTCTTCTATTGTTTCTTTGACCCTTGCATTGAATGTATCTGATCTCACTTCCTACCCTAATTGAAGTGTTATCTGTGTAGCATGATCAAGATCGGGTGGCTTTTATTTGCAAACAAAATTTTTACCTTTTTTGCCCCCAGTGTGGGGGTGATCCTTGGTTTGGGTTTTATTAAAAAGAAACGATCAAGCTCAAAAGGGGACATCAATGGATATTTTCTTATTTGTGAAAGGAATTGAAGGAATGCCATTCGTCATCTCACATACGGATATCTAAAAAGTCTTTAGAGGTAGAAGTTTAGGGTCAACACTCGATTCAAGGACCTTAAACAATAAATGCCTAAGAGGGGAAATTCACTTAATGGGATCTGCCCATTTCCTGAACACTCATTTTGTTCCTTTTTTCTACCTAAGTAGAACAGAAAATGTTCACATTTGTAGTATCCTGACAACATTTGCTTTCTTTTAGACATATGTTATTCAAATTTGATCATTAGGTTTGAATAAAATGTACTCTTACAATTGGAATTCAAGGACCTGATAAAAATGATATGTACATATGAATAAAATGTTTAAAAATCAAAGAATATAAATTGTTTGTCAAATGAGATGTAAAATAAAGTTTATTTTTATTAAAATGGGTAAACAATAGTTTAAACCAAAGCTCCCCATTTTGTTTTTCTATTCTCTTATTTTTTTCATTTTTTGAAGGAAACTAAACTCACACAAGGCATGGAATAGACAGACTTCTCTCGCTTCTAAAGTTATAGCAAGAACAAAAAAGCTTGCCCTATTTCTTCCAACTTCTTTCTAGGGTGAACCTTTCTTTTACTCTCTGCTTAGAAGAATTTAATCCTAAAATTATGGGTTTAACTGGACCTAAGTCGGATGTCCTAGAGTAAATTACGGAAATCGGTCTACGAATGCAAATGCAATATATGTAATGCACATATTATGTTGCTGAAAGTGCAAAGTGCAATGACGATGCAATGCTAAATGTAAATATGAATGCAGAAAAGAGGTTGATTCTGGAGTAAACATCTTAGAACAACTTTTATAAAAGATCATGTTACAACAGACATTAGAGTTACAAATAATGTCGAGCTCTAGCGCCTAGTTTATGTAACTTCTCTAAGAGCCTAGCCAACTTCTTGTTTTATTTTGGAAGCTCATCGTTTTGACTCAATTTTTTTGCTGCATCAGCCAAGTCCGTTACCAATCGTGCAACTCTTCTTGATTCAGCAATAATGTCTTTCATGTAGTTGTTTTTTTCCTTTATCTTCTCTGAAGATACCACTTCTCATTATTTTCTTTCCAGGCTTTCTTGAAACTATCCACAAGATCTTTGTACATCATTATAATGTTGTTACGCTCATCCACTTGCTTATTTAGCCTTTCAACTCAACTTGACTATCATTTAATTCAGCAACGATGTCTCCACGCAAACGTATACACATGTTCAAGGTCTCAAATCTAGGCTTGACTACTCCTCAAGTCTTCCTTGAGGGTAATGTATTAATTTTCTATTGCTTCCAGATTATGAGACAAGGTACTAACTCGTTCCTCGTTGGCCTTAGAATTCTTCTTCCAAAATTTGGTATCTCTTTTCAGGTCTTTAATTCTTTTTTTCCATTGATCGGGAGTGTCACCCAAACCAATATCTTTAAAGGTCAAACGAAGCTTTTCATAGTTGTCTTGCAAGTTCTTCAGTTCATTTTTCACACAATCAATTTCTTTTTTCGATCACTAGCTTGAGCGTCACACCTCAAAGGGCTCTTTTCATCTTTTTTAATTTTGGACTCATTCGGCTCCATAGCTGCTTGAACGATAGTTGAACCATCGTGATTTTATTTCTCGAATTTCCACATGGTGCACTCTAGAAGGTTCTGAACTAGACGCTTGAAGGCGGTACAGTTTTCAATTGAATGCCCCATAATTCCAACATGATACTCACAACGAGCTTCGGCGTTATACCATTTAGGGTACAAAGATTATAGAGGTGTGATGTGACATGGGACCACCAACCGTGCCTCTAACAATTGCGGATACAACTCTCTATACGAGATGGGTATAAGATCGAATAGACCATTGGTTCTTGGCTTTTGGACGCCGGCCGACGATAACTCAAAAAGCTGGCCACTAGAATTTAAACTCTGCCCCGGGTATTGAACTATGAGTGTTAGAAATTGGCTATTCTTCGTATGCTCTGGTGTACTAGTATTGGTTAGGCTTTTGGAAGCTTTGGGGATTCTTTCTTCAAAACTCAGTAGCCCTTCTTCAACAAGGCTTATGACTTTGTTCCTTAGAGCTCTGCAATTTTCGGTAGTATGACCCGTACCTCCTAAATGATAGTTGCATCGAGCCTTGTTGTCATACCCTTTAGGAAAATGAGGTTCTTTTGGCTTGGATTAAACTGGAAGTACAAGACCCTTCTTGACCAATATCGAGAGCAGATCTGTGTATGCCATCGGGATTTGAAATTTCTTCTTTTCATATTTCTCTTCTCTGGCTTTTCTTTGGCTCACCTCCACTTTCTTTGAAATTAAAGCCTTTGCATCTTCGTGTGTCCTATTGATGTTGATCGCGACGGTGCACCGACCTTTGGGTTTACCAGAATTATCTTGTTCAGATATAAAGTCTTGATTGGTGGCCATCATATTTTGAATTTTATTCAGTTTATCAGACTCTTCTTTTTTCCGCATCAGTCATCATACTCATCATTTCGGCCATCTATCTTTTCAACTCTTGCACCTCACTAATCTCGGTATTAGTGCAGGCATGCTTTGGTACGTCTAACAAGTGAATCTCGAAGGAAGACTTTTCATCTCTTCTGTCTCTTCAAGGCACTGCCCTATATCCGTGGTCTTGTTTATCTGATCACTTGACCCTTTCATTATGAACCCTCTTTAATCGTAGATTACTCGTGAATTAACACATTTTTATGTCATGCATATGCAATGCAGAAAAAACAAAAACATAGAAAACAGAAAATTGGTCAGTACATATGTATAAAAAATGAAAACAAGAATAAGTATGTAAGTACTAAAAAGTAAATTTATACAACCTACCCGAGCATGATTTTCTACCCGGCATAATAAACAGAGTCCTACCCGGCATGTTTTTATTTGCAAAAAGTAGATCCTACCCCACATGGTATCTACCCGCATGGTTTTATTCTGAAAAAAAACCTACCCGGCATGATTTCTAGCCGACATGATATCTACCCGGCATAATAAGCAAAGTCCTA
This sequence comes from Hibiscus mutabilis, assembly GCA_019671005.1. Taxonomy (NCBI): domain Eukaryota; kingdom Viridiplantae; phylum Streptophyta; class Magnoliopsida; order Malvales; family Malvaceae; genus Hibiscus; species Hibiscus mutabilis. The sequence continues at coordinate 77,128 of JAGYYJ010000831.1, forward strand.
CCAGGCATGATTTTTACCCGGCATATTATTCATGAAAAAAAAACTATAGGGTATACAAAAGGTTAGAAGCGTTTCTCCTTTGAACTTTTAACGGGTTCCATTTCTAAAGCAAGGCTCCTATGGTCCCTTACATGTGGTTCGATTCTAGGGAAGGGTACCCGAATTGTCCTCGCTGTCCCTTACTAAAGGTAGCAAGGCCCCTGATCTTCACCCATTATAGGCTTCAAACGGACCAAGTTCAATTCAGGAGGACACATCTCTTATGCCTATACGGAGGTAACCCACATGGAAGCATAAGAAATATATCCCGAAAGCGATTCACCAACCTATATGGTGGTAACCCACACGAATGCGGTATCACACTTTCACTTAAAATGGACGGAGCTCAGGTAGAAAGCTCATGAAATGCAATGCAAGTGCACGGTGTGTGAGGAGAAACTCTCAAACCTTTTGACACTCTATGTCTATGTTCACTTATACTAAGCAGTAAAAGTAAAGCAATTATAATTACAGAAAATAAAATGCATGTCTTATTAAAAAAAGCCAGAATAATATTTTAAATTAAAATCAAATTCATCAATTTCCAACGACCCAGAATAAAAGTTAATCGACTTGTGGCTTGACTCTCTTTTCATTTCGTTTCCCTAGTGGAGTCGCCAGCTGTAATCACCCAAATCCGTCTTGCGCTCTCTTTTTATTTTTGAAATTTATTTTCTATTTTTTATTTTATTTGGAAAACCCCACCCGGTTTTGAAATTAAAAATGTGAATTTGCCACCGATCGTTTTAGAAAAAAGTAGACTGAACACCAAAATAAAACCAGAGATTAAAAATTCAGGTCCGGGTGTCAGTTACGGATGGGGAAGGATTAGCACCCCCACACCGCCCAAAATTGGTACCTAGTCGATTATTTAATGTCTTGGTGTTGGAAATTTTGAATTCGAATAAAATTTAAAATACGATTCTTAAATGATGAAAATATTGAGAGAATCGCATCTCTTTGCGCCCGGGACATGGTTTCTCATTTTCTTAAAAAGTTCAATGAAATCACATCCCTGTACGCTTGGGATATAATTTCTCGAAGCTTTAAAAAAATTAATTTAAAATTCAAAATCAATTTCTTTAAAAATATTTTTTGATGATGTAAAAAAATACAACATACAATATGCGAATACATTAGAATGTATGAACAAAACATAAATCATAAAATGATTAATGAAATAAGTATGGCACGTATATAAAATATACACATTAAATATATATTATATTGTATGTACATATATTTAAAACCATAACATATACGTATATATATACATGATAAAAAAATGTATCTGCTCATAATATTAATTAATATAATATAATAATATATGGTATTGTACAAACAATAATACATGTATATAATGCTACAATATTTTTTTAAAAATAATATAACATATCCTAATACACATAATATAATATAAATCATATTTTACATACCAAAATACATATATATGTGTATATAACATATATTATAGTAACAAAATAATGTACCATATAAAATATAATATATCTATACATGTAAAACATATACATACGAAATTACTATAATATATACGAACATATATGTTTAATAAATGTAACAAACACATTTTACATAATATAATATATAATATATATAACGTATAATTATAATATATATACAAACATAATATTTACGTGACATAATACATACATTAATATACTTACATAATAAATATATAGTAAAGTATATGTACAATATAAATATAATAATATGAACTAAAATGCACAAAACGCAAATAAAGATGCTAAAAAAAAGGAAATTAAAGGGGCATAAATTAAGATAACAGGAAGTAATTAAAATCTGGAAAAGGACCAGATTGTAAAGAAACGGAAATTAAAGGGCAGAAATAAAATAAAGGGTAAACTACACAGGAGACCACCCATCTTTTGGGTTAGTGTTGAAATGAGCACCGATCTTTCAATTTTGTCAAAATGACCACTCAACTATATAATTGGTCCCAAAATAGCCACCTACCATTAGAAAACTAACGACGCAACTGATGTGTCTGTTAACCAATAACACCGAGTCTAACGTGAATTTCCACGTTTTAAAATAAAAATAAAAAGGTTAATAAAACTCAAACGTTTTATTCAGTCTACAACTAAACCAAACACGAGATTTACTTTGAATTTCAGAGTGAAAAAAGTGTGATTCAAAGTGAGAAATCAAGTTGCATTGAGAGGGTTTCAAAATGAGTGGAGTTCTTCGCGAAAAAAGAAGACAGAATCCGAAATACGGTAACTGATCTTTTTCTTTGTGTTGTGGTTTTTTATTTTGAGATTAGGGTTAATATTGGGATTATTTGGGGTTAATATTTTATATTAACGTTAAAACTGAAATTAGGGTTAATATTTGGGGTAATGGTTTTGATTAATGTTAATAGTTGAGATTAGGGTTAGTAGTGAGATTTCGGTTATTATTTTGGTTTAGGGTGTACATTGGTTTGCACGTCCATTTACTGTTGTATGCTTTCTTTATTCATTTCATATGGAATTGGAAATAAATGGTGGGGTCTTTTATCAGTTATTGTAGTGGACCTTTCGGTCTGATTTTATTGGTGGTGTTTTATATTTGTCTTCTTGCTATTTGGTGTATAGTTTATACTTTAAATTAGTTTTACTATTCAAACACACTAGGATTTTTTGAACAAAAACTGATCCAAATTAAAATGGTTTCCATTAACATGGGTAAATTTTAACAAGTTCAGCATTGTGGTACACCATGGTGGCTTTATTGTTAGGAGACCTAGGGTAAAATTTAGTGGAAAATTAGTTGACCGTTTTGATAACTTAGATGTTGATACAATGTCAATGTTTGAAGTTACTGCTACAGTTGATAAATTAGGGATTACTTCTGTTGTTAAGGTCTTTTGGCAATTGACTGATGATCCACTAGAACTAAAACAACTAAAAACTGATCATGATGTCTTAGAGATGGTTAGTAATTTACCTACAAATCATTATGGTCACATTTACATAGAAGAAGTTGTAGGGTATGATGAACCTGAAATGAATTCTGATGTTAATGTCGATGGTGAATCTGAGGTTAGGATAGAGTCTGAGTGTGACTCAGAAGATGAGGACAATACTGCTCAATCTAAGTCAACCACTGATATGTCTGACTTTTCTGATAGTGAAAATGAAGTTATGAGTTCATGAGATGAAATTTATAATGTCAATGTTGGGTTGGGCAGTGATAAAGGAGAAATTGAAAGTGACAGTGAACATTCTGACTCACTACATAGTGTAGATGAGTCAGATTCAGATGGTCCACAAAGTAAACATAGATTTCCTAAGTTTAATAGTAATACATACATGTCTAATCCTTCACTGAAGGTGGGTTTGATATTTGCAAGTAAGGCAGTATTGAAAGGGGAAATTAAGATGTATAGTATTAAAAATATGTACAGTTTGAAGTTGAAGAGAAATGACAATAAAAGGATCCAAGTAACATGTAAGGGAGAGTGTTCATGGGTTTTGTGGGCAACTCTATTTAATTGTGAAGATCCTTCAACAAGTTCTTGGCAGATTAGGTCTATAAATGGTGAACATAATTGTCTTAGGGGCTTTCTGAATCCTAATGTAACTTCTAAGTGGCTAGCTAAGCAGTACTTTGACAATTTTTATGTTGATCCCACATTTACCATTACTGCTCTAAAACATGTTGTACACAAAGATTGGGGTACCACAGTAGCCAAGAGTAAGTGTGTTAGGGCAAAAAATTTGACCCTTGAAAAACTGCATGGGAACCACAATGAGCAGTATGCAAAACTGTATGCTTACCTAGGTGAACTGAGGTCCTCAAATCTAGGGACAACAACAGTTTGCAAGTTAGATGAGAGGCGTTTTGAGAGACTTTATTTCTGTATGCAAGCAATGAAAGATGGTTTCAAGGCTGGGTGTAGGCCTATTATCGGTCTGGATAGATGCCACTTGAAGGGTATTATCAGGGTCATCTTTTATCAGCTGTTGAGATAGATGCAAATGACTCAATTTATCCATTAACATTTGCAATTGTGGAGAGCGAGAATGAATCATCTTGGTGTTGGTTTTTGGAAAGATTAGCCAATGATTTAGAGATAAACAACTTTCACGGGTTCACCTTTATGATTGATAGACAGAAGGTAAGGTTTAATTTATTTAAATTTTTTGTTAAATAAATTTTGTAATTTAATTTGCCAATTAATTTTTTCTTTTCTTATGTGTAGGGACTAATGGAAGCTGTGTCAGAACTGTTCCCTTTTTTCTGAACATAGAACATGTGTTAGGCATTTGGACTCTAACTCTAAAACCAATGGATTTGTTGGAAAAGCATTGAATGATCAATTGTGGAAAGCTGCAAGGGCAACATATGTCAGTGAGTTTGAACTTGCCAAGGCTGAATTGAAGGTATATTAATTGTATTATTAAAATAACTTTTATATTTTACTAAATTTTATATGCTAATTAATTTTTAAATTTTATAGGGTTTATCAAAAACTGCTTGGAAGTGGTTGGCACCTAAAGACCCAAAGATGTGGCCAAAGGCACACTTTTCTGTCACATACAAGTCAGACATGCTTATGAATAATAATTGCGAGTATTTTAATAAGTTAATTTTGGTTATTGTAAATTAGTTTGTTCTAAATATACAAATCATGAGCTTCTATCACTAATTAGTTTTTCTGAATAATAATGATCAGATAATACTCAAAGCTAGAGACAACCAGTCATTACATTGGTAGAGTCAATCAGAACAAAATTAATGCAAATGGTAGCAAAAAGGAAAGATCTAGCTGAAAAGTGGACTCGACTTCTATTCCCTAAAATCCAGAAGAAACTAGAGCATGCAACATCACTAACACATAGGTATACCTAGTTAGTTAAAAAAATAATTATTTTTTTAAAGTTGTGCTTACTATTCATTTGTTTATACAGTTGTTGGCCTACTTATGCTGGTGGATACATGTACCAAGTTTCGTGTGACCTTTCAAATCAGCATGCAGTTAATATTGAAGCATGGACATGCTCTTGCAGAAAATGGGAACTAACAGGTTTGGATTCTTTTTTAGTTTATGTTTTCTATATTGTGGTTTGGAAGTTTTATGCAGTTTATGTTTTCTAAAATGCCTATTTGGATGTATTTTATAATGCGATATTTTATGTTTTGGTTCTATGTAGACATTCCATGTGTGCATGCTATTTCTGTCATTTTGTCACTTCCAGATAGGCCAGAAAAGTATGTGCATCCTTGCTATCACGTGTCAACTCAAAGTGGTATTAACTCTCATTTGATAAGTCCAGTGATGGGTGAGAGACAATGGACAATTGAAGAAACGTTGGAGCCTGTCTTACCATCTGCATTTCGAAGGCCTCCAGGAAGACCACACAAGAAAAGAAAAAGAGAGGCTGGTGAACCAGCACCTCAGACTGGTAAGATGTCAATGAGGGGCCTCAAGATTTTCTGTAAAAAATGTGGAGGTACTGGACATAATATTAGAACATGTAAGGGGAAGGTTGGTGGCAATACCAGCACATCATCTTCTACAAGAGCTCACAAAATTTCAAAACTGCCAATAAGTTTTTTTCATTTTTCTTATGAAATGCATAATTACATTTTTTTTACCATTTCTCTATTCAAAACTAATAGTGAGCTGGACATTTTTTTTGCAGATTACTAGAGCTCGAACTACCTCAACTACAAGCCAAGGTAGAACCACCCCAACTACAAGCCATGTTGGAATCTCCCCAAGGCTATCTCTAAAGACAACTCAACATTCACAAGTATATACTGTTAGATGGATGCCCACCCCCACTATACATATGACTCAAGAGAGTACTGCCAATCAACCTTCCCCAAGGGTTGATCCTTGAATTTCATCAACCAGTTTTTTTGTCCAGACCATACATTTGACCAAAGTAGGTTATTATATTGTGAAAACAAGTATCAAACATTTTTTGTGTATTCTCAGTCAACCTTTTTGTGTATTTTGGAGTGATGTATGGATTACATGCTCAAAACAGATATGCATGTGTATTGGTCAAATATTATGTGATGTATGGATTACATTCAAAACAGATATGCATATGTATTGGTCAAATATTATGTGATGTATGGATTACATTCTAAACTTAATTTAGATTGTTTTGTTTACAGATGTGTTGTCATTTACATTGTAGCAATTGTTTACATTATTTTGGTTTGAGATAGTACATTCCAATCTATTAAAGCACAACTTCATAAGAAATATTTTTCATTACACAATTTAAGACTCTATTACATGACAAAAACTGTAAACATGTTTTAAACTAAACACAAATTACAAATACCTTAAATCCTATATAACACATATTAACTTAAACACAAACTACAACCCAGTTAATATAATCTGGATTTTCATGATACAACTTAAACCCTTAAAATTTCAGCAATTGAAATACCCACATCAAGAAACAAATTTCCAGAAATTAAGAGAAGAAGGTTCCCAAAAAACCCACCAAAATACCTAAACCGAGAATCACAATTTGAAGAATTCTTTCTTTCTTCCTTTCTTTCTCCATAGCAACAATCCTTCTACGAAGACCAACAATAACTGCTTTTGATCTAGCATTCACTGGTGGATCATACCAACAAAAAAACTTACAGCCCCTACCCACTTTTCCATAATTTCCACAACCCCAAAATCTCCTACCTAGACTTTCACCAGTCCATCCTGTTTTTAGCGTAGAACAAGCTCCACAAAAGCAAAAGCGATTCATCTGTGTATCCATTACGGTCTGCAACCTCCAAGAAGTTTTTTGTTCGTGAAATAGTAAGAATGAACCAAGGAGTGATGAAATAAAGGCTTTGGGTTTCTTTAAATAGACAAAATTTTACGTGTTTTTTATTTACATTGTTTAGGTGGCATTCTTATGTGGATATTTATATATCCACTGTGGCAAAAAATTGCAAAAAAAAATCCACATCAGCTGCGCCGTTAGTTTTCTAACGGCAGGTGGCTATTTCGGGACCAATTAAATAGTTGAGTGGTCATTTTGACAAAATTGAAAGATCGGTAGTCATTTCGACACCAACCCTAAAGATAGGTGGTCTCCCGTATAGTTTACCCTAAAATAAATTCAAAAATAAAATAAAATTAAAACTACAGGAACCAAAAGTGCAATTGGCCCCTGAACATAAATTGAAGCGAAAAAAGGGGGACCGGTTGTTTAATTAGACCATAAACAAAAACGCGGATCCTCCCCAAATTATCGGGTCACCGCTCGGGTCATGGGGCCAAAAACGGCATCATTTCATGTGTTGCTGGTTTAAAACATATCTAGGTTATTTTTAGTTCGAAACAGATTAAATAAAAAATTAAATCTAACCTAATACTAAACCTAAAACCACTCAGCCTCACCTCTCTCAACTTTGACGACAACGCCGCTCCCTCTTTCGTTTCGCGCCGGTCATCGGCACAGAGGCCTCGTGACGGCGGAGCAACGGTGGCAGGTAAGCTCTCTGATATTTCCTCTTTTTTGCTTCGATTTCAAGTTTAAAAGAAAATTTTGATTGATTTTTTTTAACTTTTGATTTCGGTTCGAGTTTTAAAACACGAGGTTTTGATTTTGAAACTAAAAAAACTAATTTTGGTTTCGATTTAAAAGCCTAAAGATGCAAAAAAAACTTGAATCTGAAATTTTTATTGAATCCACTTACAATTTTATTTGAAATCCCGAAAATAATCCCCTTTTTCATATTTTTCTTTCGATCCGAGTTCTCCCTCAACTCTCTGTTTTTTTTATCTCCTCCTACAGCTTTCATCTGGACTTTTTTATTATTGCAGATTTGATGGAAGCCTAATTTGAGCCAGATTTTGTTGGGCGGTGGCAGCTGCGGAAGGCGGCGGCGGTGGCAGAGGGTTTAGCCAAGTTGGGTAGGGTTAGGTTATCATTTTATTTTTTAAGGTTTTGAGATTTGGTTGCTTTGAGATTTCGGTTAGTTTAGGGTTTTATACGTGTCACCGGCGGTGGGAGGCTTGGACGGAGGAGGCGGCAAATGGACAGCAGCAACACTGACGGCGGCTGGTTTAAGGATGTTTAGGGTTATTAGGGTTTTTATCAATTATGATTTTTTGTGTTTTTGGGCCGGGTCGGGCTTGATCATGGACCCGAGTCGGGTTAGTTTTGTAAATGGGTTTTCGGGTTTAGGTTGGGCTCAAGAATTGGCTCTTACAGAAAGACTCGCTGAATTTCCTCCCACTGTGCCTGCTGATTTAGTTGATAAATTCCGGGCGAGATCCAACTCACTCTTGCAACTTATGGCTCTTCCAGTAATTTCATCTTCGGCCGTCGAAGAATTTCTCAGACAACCCTTAATGGTGGATTGTCTGAAAGGGAATGCTGAATTTTCTCATTTAGAAAGTATAGAAGATGGATCTGATGTTGATTCTGCCAACTTGTATTATCAGGTATGAAAGTTTTTTCTCATTGTGGTTTGCAATAAAAGTTTTGCCACTTTCAGCTGCATAAGCACATGTACACTTAAAACATGCATCTTGCTTTCTGAAACTTTCTTGTACTGCATTTTCATACCATTCCATCTGCTTTTGTAAAAAAGAGTGATAATAATCCAATTGTTTCTCCACTGTATGACTGTACAAGTATAACATTTTCTGCATTGGTGATTGTGGTTTTATCATTTATGCAGTCCTGAATTTCTGTTGGCGTTAAAGATTGATTAGTTCGAAAATGTTGCAGGCTCAAAAGCTTATAAGTCTTTGTGGCTGGGAACCACGTTCACTACCTAATGTGGTTGACTTCAAGGATGATCAGAAACAGTTTGTAAAAGATGCTGAAACTTTAAGTTCACCCCAGGGAGTTGATTATGGAAAAAAAAATTGTGTCTCAACTTCCACGCAACTGATGAAAATGAAAAATTGGTGACAAATAAAGACTGAGAATTCTTTTAGATTCCAGTATGATCCCAATTCTATTGTTTTAGATTGCAGGCTTTGTGGCGCGAGTGTTGGATTATGGGTTTTCTTCACTGCTCAACAGCCTGTAGAGTTCTTCAGGTTATTTGGATGTGAAGAAGTCAATCCTGGAGTCCATGATACTGTTCACAAAAGCAATGTCTGTGATGGTAGTGGTGGTGTTCCTTCAAACTGTTGGTCGTCATCTATGGAGCAATCTTCAAATTTAAGATTGATTATAGCTGGGGGTCCACCAGCAACACGACAAAGCTTTAAAGCAAGAATCTATTTACCTGTTATTGGCCAGAGTTTAAGTGCTAGATTTTTGAATCATCCAGAGTTTAGAGATCAGATATATAGTAATCAAGAAAATACTCCACTAGAATCCAAGTTTCTGGGAGAAATAGATTGTTTCGATAATAGTGTTAGTGAGACAGGTGTCCCATTGACGGAGTTGAGAACTTTAAATAGCAAAAAGGATGGTCAAGTTAATTGTAATTCTAAAAGCAATGATCAATCTGCTTGTTCAAACCATGATGTTTGTGCAAGATATGATGATCTTAGAAACGTCACACCATCGGAAGGAACCAACATCGCTGCAAAAGAAATTTCTCCTTAAATTGGTACAGATGATTGTAATATGGGGGTTCAAATAGAGAGCTCAGAATGCAGTCCAAGATTCTTGCCAAAGTAATAACTCTCTTGAAAACGTAGACAATGATAGATCTTGCAATTTGGCAGTAAAAAATTCTGATACCACGCATGTTGGAGAGTCTTCTAATATGATCCAAGGTGCTGATGTTTCCCCTAGAAATGAAGGAACTAAGGATAATGATGCATCAGTTATGATTACATCCGAAAAGTGCCATCCAGAACAACTTGCAGAAGCAGAGAAGGTTTGTGTTAAAGAAATTTGTTTATCTAGTCGAAACTCTACATGTGTTGCCTCTTGCTTGGATGCTTCTGTAAATGTTGATCCCACATACAAGATGGCCTCAAGAGAAGACAAATCTTGTGCCAATAGTGAGGAAGGAGTGATTCCTGAAGTCCAGACTGCACAAAATAATAAGGTATTATCCTGTCCAAAAGGTAAGCTGGCATTAATGCATTATTATTTGTATTCAATAAGCTTAATTCTCAGTATTATTGGAAACATTCTTTAATAAAATGTAAGTTCCATTGTCAATATGCCTTTTTTCTTATCTTTTTCTTTGTTGTTACTTAGTTCCCTTTGCTTTGGGCTCTGCTGGTATGCTTTTAACTGATTATTGTTTATTGATTATGAAGTTAACCTGCAATAGTATCCTTGGCTATGATGTGTTTTAACCTGCAATAGTATCTTTGGCAGGTTAAAACAATAATTAACTAAGGATAACCTCGCTTGATAGTTTTAACCTGCAATAGTATCCTTTTAAGTAATGTTGCCACAAGCTAGATTTCGATATACATATATATATATATATATATATATTTTTTCTTTTTTGCTTTTGTAATATTTCCCCAAATATGCTTGTACTTTAAACCTTTTGCTGGAGCAGCTAGGAGCATTGTGATTTTTCTCAGTGCTACTGCTACCTGGAAAGGTTGATCCAGTAGCAGCGTGGTCATTGTTTTTCCTTTGCTTAGTTCCTCATTAGAACTTTGCCATTTAGCTGGTTGGTAATGAAAATATTTCTTTCTTGATATGTAAGTTATATCTGGTTTATGTGTTTGTGGTATTTGCATTTGTTATATTCCTGTCCCTGGTTTCATGAATTTTGTCAGTTAATTACAAGCGTGATCAACTAATGTACATCCATTTTACAGGAAAGGATCTAAAGCAACTGCACATGGATAAAATATCTGAATTTGATCTGATCAGGCAGCACAGGCATTTTTGTCCATGGATTGCATCAATGAGTGGCCGGGCACCCGGATGGCAACAAACATCATCTGCTTTGCTAAGTGGGAAAGATTATCATCATTCTTCACCTGCATGTTCTCCTTCATCTGCCTCCATGATTAAGATACGTTGAAATGTTACTTATTCAAGTAATGGACCTGAAATGGAAGTATTTATGAATATGAATGTCAATACGGTATTGTTTGCTTTTAATTTTTTTTAAATTTATTTACTGTGCATATCCGCAGTTTTATTATCTTACTCCAATCTTCGAATCTGTTGATAACATTTAGGTTTTAACATCCATAAAGCAATTCATTGAGGAACTGTTTCTTACCCTGGATAATTAAAAGTAAATTTCTAGGCATTTGTTTTTGCAGGATTAACATCCTTAGCTTTATCATCTGTAGAGGATAATAATCATCCTAGCTTTTATTCTGCAGGTTGATAATCCCATTGCCTCGGTTAGAAAGCTTTTCTTGTCTCCGGTGGCCAAAAGAATGAAGATCAGCAGAGAGTGAGGCCTAAGGTAGCATTTCTTACCTACCGGCGTTATTGTGGTGTATTTATGAATCACGAGAGAGATGGAAGATTGAATGTGTTCATTCTGTATGCGAATATGGAAATAATAATAGATCTTGGTTTCTACCATTTGAAAAACACACACACATATATGTAGTATACATTTTTAGGCTCTGTGAAATGGTAGTCCTGTTTACAACCATATTATTGGGGAGAGCAAAGATGGAATTGAATGAAAATGAGTTTTGAAGTCAATTTTGGGGAATTGCAAGTTAAGATTTCAATGAGTGGTTTGATTAAGATTTAAATGGAGGACATTGTAAGAATTTTGGTTATCGGTTGGTGCTAGATTAAAAAAATATTTTGGTGTGATTACATAGTAGTATCTGCTCATTACTTTTAGCCTTTTAAAAGCGCACACATCGTGTGACAAATCGGTTGAATTTAAATTTTCTTGGGATGATAATGCTATTAACTACCTTGAGACATTTTCTCCGTAAAGAAAATGAAATAATTCTCGTGGGCCAAATTTATCCTTTTAAAAGAATAGCGTCGAAAATGCTAAAATATAGAGTAAATTATGATGGTAGTCACTGATGTTTTAGTACATTTTCACTTTAGTCATCGAATTTTTAAAACTTGCATTATGATCATTAAGTTTTTAATTCACTTTAATATAAGGTCATTGTTATTAGCTTCTATTACAAATGATGATGTGGCACATTAATTCTTCTTCCCAAAACAAAAATCTTAATTTTTTAAATATGTAGTTCCCATAAAGGCTAAAATTTTGATGAACGAAGTGATTATTGGTCAATTTTATTGGTGGAAAGGATTAGTTTGGCCAAAATATTAATATAGTTGGTTTCAAGTTGACCCAACGGTTGAAAGTGACTAATAAAAAAGTTTTTAGTTTCGATTGAAATTTAATTATTTTTTAAGAGATTGATAGGTGTTCCGACGAGTTTGAACTGATGAAATGAAGAAATGGAGTATTTTGGCTATCTTTTCAACTAAATAATTACCAAATGAGAATAAAAATGATGCTAAAAAGATACATTGCTCCAACAGAAATTGAAAGTTAAACTTTTTTTTATCTATCACTGTTAACTTTTAGATCAACTTGAAGTCAAATTATGTTAATCTTCTTATCAAACCGAGCCTTTCTATGGTTGGATTGACCGTCTACCGCCCATTCATTGAAAAATAAACATTTTTGTGACAAGTGTTAGTTCTTATAACTAGTATTTTTAAGAAGAAAATTTTAACGACAGTTTTGAACAACGATTTTAATAAAATGGATTAAAATTCTCGATCGTTATGCAAATTTTAAAATTTTTGTGTTTAAAATGAAAGTGTCTTAAAATTCATGCAATACCAATATAACTTATCGTAATATATATATATATATATATATAAGGTTAATTTATGATTATACCTAGGAATTATTATCTCATACACAGGCGATGAAAACTTTATGTTTTCACAAGTGTTTCAATTTTAAGATTTAGGGTTTTTGTTTAGGATTTAGAGTTTATAGGTTTTAATGTAGGGGTTTAAAACTTAGGGTTCATGGTTAGAATTTAAGGTTTAGGGTAATATAGTTAGAGAATTAAGTTTTAGCATATAAACCCTAAATTTTAACCTTAAACCTAAAATTATATCAATAGCCCCTAAATTCAAAATTATTAAATTTAAATTCTAAACCTTAAATCTTAAATTAGGTCATTAAACCCTAAAACTAAAGCGATTGTATAATAAAATTTCTAGTGCATGAAATAATTATCCTATACCTAGATCAAAGTAATCGACTTAAAAATTGGGTTTGAGAAATGTGGAAGAAAGGCTACACGATAGTAGTTTTAGGTTTAACTTTGTTTTTAAACCCACTCCAGTCCACAGATGCATTGCAGCATTCCAAATTTTGAACCAAAATAATGGCGAATTCAATGCCAAATTTCTCAATAAGGGTTTATCGATCTCTTCTCTCTAACCCCCAATCTCCTAAACTTTCAATGCCCTTTTGCACCACCACTGCTGAAGCTTCTGACTCGGACTCTGACCCATTTCCCGACTTACCTTCTCCGCAATCCTCAACGCCCTCTGAATCCACCACCCAGAGACGTTTCTACAGCCGCCCACTTGAGAATGGCCTCGATACGGGCATTTACAAGGTGCATTCATTTTCACTCTAATGGCTCTGCATCTTTTCCTTTCCTCAAAAGAGGTGAAAACGAATATTCTTCAAATTTCAGTATTTCTGTTTGGAGAATTCTGGGCATCAGCCAACTTAAAAGTTGACAACTAAAATAGAAGAGAAAATTTTCATATTGCTTCTGAAAATTTGGGATAGGCTTTTATTTGTAGAAATCTTTAGTATTGGAGCTCTATTCTGAAATTTAACTGGAAATGGTTCTTGGGCTTTTTGCTGGTTTTCCTGTTTGTAGGCAATTTTGGTTGGACAGGTAGGGCAAACCCCAGTGCAGAAGAAACTGAAGAGTGGGATGTTGATTACGATGTTTTCTGTGGGGACAGGTGGGATTCGAAACAACAGGAGGCCTCATGAGAATGAGGAACCAGGGGAGTATGCGAATAGATCTGCTGTTCAGTGGCATCGAGTTTGTGTTTACCAACAGTGGTTGGGAGATATTGTCCTCAAGAATGCTCTTCCTGGGTAAGGTTTTATTTGAAGCATATTTCATCGTACTCAGATATTGCAGAACTGCTTCTTTATTCGAATTATGTCCCTTTTCTTATCCTTGAATTTTGTTCCTAAGAATAGTTGCATTTGAAGGCATTTCAGTTATGTGCGAGTTTAGACTGAATGAGAAGTACTAATTCGCCTATGAATTCTAGATAGCTTTTGTTTGTTTTGTGTATTTCTTGATATTGGGTGGGGGAACTGTAGTAGATCATTTATATGCACATCAGCTTTTCATATAGAATTGTTTGCTATATATAAACTTACGGACTTACGGTGATCATTTCTGTTCATGTACGAAATTCAAAATGAGGTGTCTAATCTGTCCCTTGTAATGAGCTGGAGTGGGATATTGAATGCTATAGTAATCTTTCTTTGAGCATGGCCTGATGCCTTTTAATTGCAATTTCTTATCCTAATTATATGTACTGTTGATTTTCTTCATTCTTGATCTTGGTTGTAATAACCTTTTTTTATCCTTTTGGGTGAGGTAGTACAATTGTATATTTGGAGGGAAATCACGAGACAAAAATCTTCTCTGATCCCATCTCTGGTCTGGTTCGACGCCTGAGAGAGGTTTCTGTTCGTCGAAATGGTAAGCGTATTACCTTTCTTCCATTCTTTACTAACTACATGCTTTAGTATTTTACTTGCACTATTGAACTTAAAAATAAAAAATGAAAGCACCATACGTGTTCTGCCAATATCTTTTTCTTGCATGATTTTAGTGATAAGAATGTTTTTTATTAATTTTTCATTCCATGTTTTAGTCCTTGTGTAACAACCAAAAACTCAAATGTGTCTATAAGATCAAATGGGCGTGACTGATTTTATCTCTATTGCTCGAACTTGCCAAAATGGGAGCCTCACCAGTGTCGACACATTAGAACAAATCTATTCGTCCCATTAACCCTTATAATATTGAAAACGATCACAGTGGTTCTTATAAGAACAATGTGTGTTCTCTTGCATGAATATTTTAGCTTTTTTTTTTGGGGTGCTGATATTTATTTGTATTTTATGAATGGTGTATGTGCCCATGCATGGATGAATCTGACATATTAGGTTATCTTGTGGCTTACTGGTGTAGTGTTTTCTTTCCCTTGGTCTTGGTTTTTGCTTCACGGATGAAGTTAGGTTTAGTTTTGTTTTTCCGATGGTTGTGGTGACAAACAAGTTAACAAAAAACTGTTGTTTCATACCAAAATGAGCTTGTACTCGACTTTTCATGTTTGCTGCGAAATTTGCAGGTCGGATTTTGTTTTTGGGAAATGTTGATAATGCCCAGGGACAAGCTTCTGGAGAAATGAAAGGTGCTGGGTTTTACTAGAAAGCATTGGTGTTAGCTGAAGTGAAATGTAGTTGAGATGGAAAATAATATGTTAAGGGTAGTTGCTTTGTGGATTTCCATTGACGGTTAAAGAAGTTGAAATTGCATCAACGTAGTTATATTATTAACTAACTAATTCCCATTATTAGCAATAGATTTATCAAATTAGTTCATATATATATATTTAAATTAAGGTTCCAAAGATTTCAAGAAAGAAACCGAAAAAGAAGAAATTACGTTCGTGTTTTCAACATTTTATGATGACCAGAGCGCTACCTCAAAAATCTAAATGGTGAAAAGTTCTTACACGTCCCTGAGAGTAACATATTCGAGCCGGATCAAACATATTGGGGGTGTTTTTTCAATTGATTGGACTCAGCATGCTGAGACGAGTCTTTTATTGAAATTTGGGCCTCATTAATCACCAACTATCACGTTCGACGATAATGTTTCAATGCTGATAACGACGGCCAGTTAACGACACATATGAAGATGACCTACCCACTTTTAGAGAGAAGTAGTTTGTTTTTTTATAGAGAGAAATAGGTAGTCCTAGAAAGAGGGGAAGAAAAAAGAAAAAAAAAAGGGGAAATAAGGTTTTAAAAGTCTCCAAATAATGTTGTTTTGGGGACATTTCAGATCCAAAATTTTGGATCTTTAACCTGTTATTTTAATTCAAACCGCGATCAGGATCTACGGTCTTCAAAATCTTAGGGTAAATTTGTTTTTATTTGAATTCAGTCTTTTTTAGTATGAATAATTCTTTATTTTGCCCTTTTGATGTTTTAATTCAGTTTGACCCTTTCTGCATGATTAAATAGAATTTAGGTCGTTTCAATTTCTGATTTTTGCTGTTAGGACCTATAATGTTTATTTATTTATTTATTTATTGTTTTAGCATTATCTATTATTGTTATGGTTAATGGTTATTTGTTTATTGTTATTATTACTAATATTTTCCGTTTATTTTTTTAAAGCATTCATTCCACAAAAGGCTTATGGCTTAATTTTCTTATAACATATTTCACATACGACACATATATATAATAAAACGCCAAAAATTCATATCCAAACATACAATTGCATACTTAACCATTGAACATGGTAACCATTAGTTTGATTTTGAACCAAAACCACATTTTAGCAAATACTAGAATGTTTTGCCTACACAAAAATTTATCAAGCATCCTGCAAATACATTAACAAACTTGATATCGACTACGGTCACATAATTCGAGCTTAAAATACTTATGAATTACTAACTAACTTATCTTTACCCTTCTTATTTGAGGTTCCAATAACATCTTGCTCTTCAAAACCGATGAACGCAAATCAAATTCAATTCAATACCTCAAAATCAAAACCAAAACATATAAGAACTTATGAATAACCCTAGCTCAATTTAGGGGTTTGGGAATTAAACTACAAATTAATGGTTTCAAATGGAAGAGTAAGGTGTGGGCTATAGAAATCTAGGTTTGATTTTGAGAATGTACCATGAAAACATGGAGAAAATGAATTTCCCTCACAAGAACTCAAGGAGTTCTTCCATGGAGGTTTAAAGACTTTTACAAGAAAATTGAGGGAAATGATTGGGAAATACTTAAAATGATAATTAATCAAAAACATAAAAATATGATATAAAATGGAGTTACTAGAATTCTCCACTAATTCTTCTTTTAGAGCTAAAAACTAGGGATGTAAGTAGGACAACTTTCATGGGATTCGTCCCACTTCACACCCAATTAGACGAGGATGAGTATATGTTTCGCGGGTGGTGGGAAGGAGATGAGGATAAAAAATTATACCAGCCGTAAATTACATATAATTAGTGTACTCAATTATATAATCGCAGGGAGCCCTAGTGGTGAATGGGCATTAATAGGTTGAGTGTCATTGAGGTGCTTATCGAGTGTGTCGACCACAAGCTGATTAGTACGAGACTCGACTCGAAAATTGTTCGACTCGTATTTGACTCAACTCATATTCGATAAGCTCGATAGAATTTTAGTCGATGCGTACTCGTTAAAAAAATTTGTTGCTCATTAAGCTCCCAAAATTTTTACCTTGTTTTTAAAGATATATATAAAATCTAATAATACAATATAGAGCTTAATATAAACAAAAATTAACAAATTTAACAAAAACAAATTGATCAAAATAGTGTGTGAAGTAATTCCAAAGCCTACACTCCAAAGTAACGATTCACATATACACCAAACTTGTAACACCCTTAACCCGGATGTCACATTTGGGCCTCAAGCCCAACCCGCTACCACAAAATTTCAACCTAGTTTAGCCCAAATCACATTCCATTGTTTCAAAATCCATCAAGTTCAAATATTTCAATCATAGATAACTATTTAAAACGTTACACGAGAGCACCATTTGAAAATACAGTTATAAAAGGATTCGACTCACAATTTAAATCCAAAATATGAGTTACAATACAAAACATAAGGTCCTACGAACACATAGCTTGATAGCCCAAATAAATCTAAGTATTGTACTCTAAACAAGTCAATGCTGAAGTCTTACTCCGATGGTGCTCCACCAATGCAAGTGCCAACCCATTAACCTGCGAACGAAAACAACAATTCTGAACGTTGAACTAACAAAGTTCAGTGGATACACTTCCACTCTACTATGCTTCATGCAAATCATAAATATGAGCATGTAGCTAAAAATGATATCATGACAATGCATTAAATGTATGGCGCTACTTCTGGCCGCCTAAACACATAGCAAGTAACAATTTATGCATTAATCTTACAAAGCACATATGAATCATGCCACATAAACCTGGAGTGAGGCTTGATGTCACACATCCTTGAAAACGTACATTCATACTTAGAATCTCTCATCGAGTATCATTAAATGTAGCTCGATGTCACACAACCTCGAAAACTACATCCAACGTCTCATTTCGTGGTGTTGCAACACGCTCTCTAGGTATTCGGATCCCATCAATCAAAGGTGACTCAACCACATAAGTTTCCTTACTTGGCACACAACATCACACCATCCACCAAGGATCCCTATTGTTGCTATTATAAACAAGTCACCCAAAGTTTACCAAGTTATTACACATTATGCTCATACATGAGGGTTAAATTTCGGTTTCTCACTTTTACAATTTATTTTACCATATTAGAAGCCCATTGGACCATTATTCTCGAATTATCAGCCCTTCGAATTCAGAGTCAAATTTATTTTACCAACTATGAAGGGGGTATCGGTACTCACAGCATACTGATACGAAATTAACTCACTAGAATTTTATTCAGCCTTCTCGTACCGGTACGGGTTGACCCGTATCAGTACTGCTTTATATGGCGTATCGGTACTGAATGAACACCGTACCGATACCCCTTTCATAGTTCATATTAATGAAACAATATTCTTAAACCCAAAACACTAGGATACTGGTACTGACTCCTTGTGCACAGGTACCAAAGCCTAGAAATAGCTTCCTAGGCTCGGGAAATTGCTCTCAAATCTTTCAAAACACAACCTTTAACCCTTTAACAAGATCTTACATCTTATGGAAGTTATTAGGGTGGTTTGCTACTATTTTTACATGTTATTAACATCAAATTCGAGTTTTACCATTAAAGAGGTCTCAAGCATCCAACACCCCAAAATAACCATACATATCAAATCAAGCACACAAAGCATCATCCTTAGGATGTGCATGAAACAAATGAGTTAGTAGTGTACTAACCTCGAAATCACTACTGAAGAATAAGCTCCTACCCCAACTCTTCAAGCCTTCTTCTTCCCAAACTCCTTAGAAGATTCTCCAAATTCTTTCACTACACAATGAATTATAAATTCGGATTACAACTTACAGGAGGTGAAAGGAGATAATTAACTTACATTACAAGGCTAGAAAAATGGGATTACTCATTTTCAAACCCATTTCCTTTAAAACCCCCACAACACTCATCATTTTCACCATCCACCATCTTTAAAGATTCTTACCTTAAAATGTAGATCTTTGGAAGAAAATTTTACTACCCTAACTCAAATTCCAAAATTCACACTTTAAAACACCAAGATTCAATATTTTTTAGATGTGGGAGTTAGGAGATGGAAGAATGGGTGAAAGGAGAAGACAAAAAGGACAATGGTGATCTCACTTTTTTTATTTTCTGCAGAAGAAAATAAAAAAGCCCCACTTTTCCTCTTCAAAATGAGGTAATTTACCACACTACCCTTTCATCACCCTTTTTACTTATCACCAAACCAAAAACTCAAGCCCAACAACCATATACAAGCCCACTAAGGCTCTCAGAGGCCCAAACGCAAAGCTCACATTTCAGGTTAAACCGACCATCAGATTCTGAAATTCGAGTTGTTATAAAACTAACATATTACAATCAAAATAATAATAATTCACAAATACACCAAACTAGCATATTATTACAATAAAAAATAACAATTTGTTTACGAATTTATCAAATTAAATTTGACCTTGCTCAACACGACTCGTTAAAATTTAAAATCAAGCTCGAACTACTCAATTCAATTAGCACCTCTAAATATCTCATTTTTGATAATCCACGTAATGAACTTTAGGAGACCCAAAGTGGTTTGCGACCATCGAGAAATAGGCCACGATGGTTTCCATGTTTAGTCATCGTCATATTGTTGATACTGATATACTTTTTAGTTGAAACTAAAGTATTTACGGTATATAACAGTATTTAATATTTTTCTACCTCTAAACTTATCCGCACTCTTATTTAAGATTAACTCGGATAATCCCGAAAAAATTATATTATAGGTTCGGCTTGCCACGTCATTTATGAAAACAACCAATAAAAATATCTATTTCAATTAACATTTTATATCATCTTTTTACTAAGTGAATCTTCACTCGATAATAAATATATTTTTAATTTAATTTATATTAAATATGAGTGAAGATTTATTTGGTAAAAAGATGACATAAAAAATTAATAAAATAAATAATTTTTATTGGTTTGGACCATGAATGGCCGTGATAAGTCGGGCTTACGATATAATTTTTTCCCCGAAAGAGATTCTCTTGTTGTGATATACTGTCGTAGAAACAAACAATATGATATTATTTTTTAGTTAGATTTCGATACAGAAATTGTGTAATGTATAAAAGAAATGTTACACAAAAATCTAAAATCATAAAGCTAAATATAAACCATAAACTCTAAACTTTAAACTAATACCCTAAACTCTTAAAATTAAGAAATTTGTATATCAAAGTTTTTTCATTTATTATCGTAATCTTAATCAATTTAAGCATGTGAACAAACAATATGATATTATTTATCGTAAGCTTAATTAATTTAAGAATGCGAAGTACGGATATTATAGTCTTATGGCAAACATTAATCTAAAATTGGAGGCAAATAAGAGTTAAAAAATTGAGATTCACCGGAACTTTCGGTAACAACAATTCTTATAACAACAACGTTTTTTTTATATATACTATAAATGCGTTAAGTGTGGATTAGTGACACTTGGAGCAACTCCTCTCTTCTTATCCGAAATATTAGAAAATATCACGTGGTCATAATAAAATGAACAAGAAATTGATTATATATATTCAACAAATTTGGTAATATTTTTTGGTTAAATTACGTAAATGGTAACTAAATTAAGTAAAAATAATTTATTTAACCACCGAAGTTTTGAGAATTAGAAAATATTATTAAATTTTTTGAATTGTTATACAATGTTCATCCAACGTTATTAAATTATTATAAAATAATCATTAAACATATTAAATTGATATAAAATAATCCTTAAACTTATAGGGATTTATCACTATTTTATAATCTGTAGTAATCATTTTGTCATTATTATAAATAATTATTTTTGCGTATTTTAGTGAGTATTTGTGTATTTTATCCAATACTCTTTTGGTATAATCACACCTAATCTCCTATAAATAACAACTTCCCAATCCATTTTAAAAAACAAAAATTTAAAAAACACAAACCCACAAATTTATTTAGAAAAAAAAAACAGAAACAAATCTTATAAGCATCAAACCTAAAATCATTTTGCTTTTCTCTGTTACCAGTAGCTTTGGAAGGAGGCCAAAAAGTGATTATGAACACAACACAATTTCATGATCAGCAACACCGCCGTGCAAAGAAAGACAGCACCACCACCACCTCCAATATTAGCAATGGCAGCATTTGCCCTCCGCCCTTGAAAGTCAGCAAAGAGTCACATTTGATAAAGAAATCGTCGTCCTCGTCCTCATCGTCGTCGGCAGTCTCCTCCCTCTGCGTCACCGGCGCCGTGAAGCCGCAGCAGCAGCGCCACCCCGTCATCATTTACACCCACTCACCCAAAGTCATCCACACGCACCCTAAAGATTTCATGGCCTTGGTGCAGAAACTCACGGGGCTTTCTCGCAATGAAGAGGACCATCAGAAACATAACCATGGGGCTCATCAGCCCAAGGCGGAGGAAGACAGCAAAAGGATCATCAACAACGATGACACTGAATCGTCATCGGTTATAACGGGTGAAACCTGTGAAGGGCAGGTCAATTCTTGTTTTGTCCCGCCGTTGTTTGATCCACCGGCAGCTCCATTTTTAACAAATATCCCAGTTTTTACGCCCAATTCCGCTGATTTCCTTTGCGTCAATCATCACCAGCCTTTTTATAATTACACTGATCAATTGTTTTTCACACCAAACATGAGAAGTTCCATTTCTTCTTCATCTTCTGGATTGGAGGGGATGAATGAGTTTCGTGATTATTAAAAATTCTTTTTTTTTCCCACTAGTTTTTGAAGAGGAAAACATTTGATTCCATCACGTTTTTGGGGAAATTTCCAATTATTTGATTTTTATGCAAATAAGGTCCTGATTTTGTTCATGGGAATTCAATTTTGTGTATATTTTTTAAGGAGAATAAATAATTTTTTATATAATATTTAGAATTTTTATACTCTTTAATTTGAAAAATATCTAGTGTTTATATATATATATATTTATGAAACGTGTTTAAACATATTTCATTTCAATTTTCAACCCTCCCACGTCGATAGACATAAATAAACATTTTACATGTACATAATTTAACATTTATTTAAATTTTTAATTGCTATTGTCAGACCAGCTGACAATTAGTAGAGGTATAGTTTTTTATGTATGGGATTTTATGTTTTTGACGTAATTGATTTTGAGATTACATCTATTTTTGTTATTAAATCTAAATCGCAAATTTGAAAATTAGTTAAATAGACGAGGCATTTATTGGTGGATGCTTATTTGATACAAATTGGATTAAGGCTATTTGTAATAAATTTTTTATTATTTGTGTATCAATTAATAATCTATTGTCATTTAATATTTTTTTGTACGTTGGTATTATAAAAACATTTCACAAGTAGCCTTGAAATAGTGATAAATATCTCATTTATCTACCTTCTAAATTTGAGTGAAAATTTTCAGAAATAATCATAAAATGGTGATAAGTTTTAATTTCTTATGAATTTATTAAGGGTAAAGTATACAAATGGTCACTAAATTATTCTAAAAAATACAAAATGTCACCAAATTTTCAAAAGTTACATAATAGGCATTAAACTTTAATTTTTGTTACAAAATAGTCATTGAGCCGTTAACTGTCATTAACTATGTTACATGACGGTTACAAAAATTTGTATAATAGTACATTTAATCCTCCATATTTATATATTCGATCAATTTAGACATCAATAATGAGGGTTAAATTAGGACTAAATTGATTGAATGTGTAAAAATAGAGGATTAAATGTGTTATTATTCAAATTACTGTAACTGTCACATCATTCATTTAACGACAGTTAATGGCTCAGTAACCATTTTGTAACAAAAACTAAAATTTAATGTCCATTATATAACTTTTAAAAGTTTGATGACCATTTTATATTTTTTGGGATAATTTAGTGACCATTTTTATTCTTTACCCATTTATTAAGTGTGGATGGATATCTCTTATGACAACCCTTCACCTTTTATGTACATCCCTTTTCTCTATAGTTATAGTCTTGTGTTAGAAAACTATACTCCATTCTTTACATAAATAATGTTGTCTTACAGACAATATCGTAAAAAATTATTGAATTTTTAACAAAAAATGAACATAATATGAGATAAAATATCATTCTATTGTTCGTGTATAACTGTAATATCCATTTTTTGTCCGCTATAAATTCAAATCCAAAAACCTTTTATATTAATGTCCACTTTTGCTACAAATTAAGTTTAAATTACATGTGTCCAAATACACATGAGAACCCATTACACAAATTCATTATCCATCAGCCCAATTATCCCTAAACCCAATGCCCATTCTCTCATCTACAGTCCACATCACTCTACTCAACAACCCTTCTGCACATTCATGCCTCTACCAACAATCCATGCCCTGCACACTCATGCTCTCTGCCATCATCAACAGCCCCTTAAAATCATTTCTCCTCACACGCAAGCAAAGCCATTACGCCAGCTAGGGATGGTTCTCCCTCTTCTCCTCACTCTGCCAGCTGCACAAGAGAACAAATAGCAAAGAATTTCTTCACCAACCAATAGGGGATTTTCGTTTTATTTTTCATTTTAAAACTGGCTATAAAGCCGAATGAAACCAAATGTAAAGGGGGACATTTATCAATACAAAGAAAAGAAAAAAAAGTATTCCAATGTATCTATTTTCTTATTTCGAATTGAATAAAAAGTAGGGGTTAGGGTTTACCTCTTAGGGTCGGAATAGCCACCGCCGTCTTGCCATCGTTTTGCCTTCTCCGTTTGGGGATTCAAGATATCGAGTCTTTTTCCAGAAAAAAGCTTTTTAATTTGTTTCGGTTTTTTAGAGATATAGGTAAAAAAGAGTTTTTTTTTGCAAAATCGGTGGTCAGAATTGGGTTTAGGGGCGAAAAGTGAGTCGAGCATTGGTTTTGGTTTGAGTCACCGGTGTCGGTGAGCGGCAGTCGATGACGGCCAGCGTGGCGATTTGCAGCGGGGAACCATCTTCCCAGATTTGGATAAACGTCATGTTGTAGCTGGCGTAACTTCTCTCGAGCCTCGTTTTGAGCATTCCTTGGGTAGAAGTGCTCCTTGAACTCGAACTGGAACTCCTTCCACGTCTTGACGGGAAGAGTCTCATCCTCCGCTTGGGAGCATCTGTGTCGCCACCATAAGAGAGCGGCATCAGTCAAATAAACAGAAGCTGTGTTTACCTTTGTAGCTTCATCATCGATGCCCATGAGTCGAAAATACTGCTCCAACCCCCAAATGAAGTTGTCCACTTCTTGGGCTACCCTCGCCCCTTTGAGCTCCTCGATGCCGGGTATATCCGACCGTCAAAGGTACCCTACGGTGCGCCGGTGCTTTTTCAGAAGAAGCATGATGGAACGCTTCGAATGTACATCGACTATCGGGCTTTGAATAAGCTTACAGTGAAGAACAAATACCTGATCCCACTGATAGCTGACTTGTTCGATCAACTTGGTGGTGCAAGGTGGTTCACCAAGTTGGATTTGCGGTCCGGATATTGGCAGGTTAGAATCGCAAAAGGTGATGAACCGAAGACAACATGTGTGACTCGCTACGGTTCGTATGAATTCATGGTGATGCCTTTTGGCCTCACGAATGCTCCCGCTACTTTCTGCACTCTCATGAACAATGTACTACAACCCTTTCTTGATCAGTTCGTTGTTGTTTACCTTGACGATATTGTGGTCTATAGCAAGACACTTGGGGAGCATGTTGAACACTTAAGGTAGGTGTTCGAGGTTCTGCGGCAAAATGAGCTCTAAGTCAAAGAGGAGAAGTGCTCATTTGCGCAAGAGGAGGTCCCATTCCTAGGCCACATTGTTGGTGGTGGTAAGATCCGGATGGACGGGGCCAAGATCCAAGCCATTGTTGATTGGGAGCCGCCAACGAAGGTGACGGGGTTGAGATCCTTCCTGGGGCTAGCCAATTACTATCGGAGGTTCGTCAAAAGCTACTCCAAAATCGCCACACCTTTGACCGAGTTGCTGAAGAAGGACAAGGCGTGAGATTGGAGTGCCGACTGTCAGAAAGCTTTTGAGGACTTGAAGCAAGCCATGGCGAGTGAGCCAGTGTTGGTGTTGCCGGATCACACCAAGCCTTTTGAAGTTTACACCGATGCATCCGACGTTGCTATTGGTGGGGTCCTTATGCAAGAGGGACATCCGGTTGCATATGAAAGCCGGAAGCTCAATGAGATCGAGAGGAGGTACACGGTCCATGAGAAGGAGATGACCGCCGTGGTGCACTGTTTGCGCACTTGACGACACCACATACTTGGGTCGAGGTTTGTGGTATATACTGATAATATTGCCAATAGTTATTTTCTAACCCAGAAAAAGTTGTCTCCCAAGCAGGCTCGTTGGCAAGAGTTTCTTGCAGAATTTGATTTTGCCATGGAGTACAAGCCGGGGAAGGTTAATTCCGTTGCTGATGCCTTAAGCCAGAGGTACAACATCGAGGTTGTGAGCTTGCCGAAGGGACACTTGTTAGAGCGCATCAAAGAGGGACTGTCACATGACCCAACGGCCAGAATGTTGATTGATTATGCGAAGGAAGGGACAACGAGAAGATTCTGGATCGATGGGGACTTGCTGTATGCTCGAGGACATCGCCTCTATGTGCCTCAGTTCGGGGAGTTGCGCAAGGAAGTCATGAAGGAGTGTCATGATTCCAAGTGGGCGGGACATCCGGGCATAAGCCGGACCTTAGCACTCATTGCGGAGCACTACTATTGGCCACGCATGGGCGAAGATGTTGAAGCCTATGTGAGGACTTGTCTTGTGTGCCAACAGGACAAGATCGAGATGAAGAGACCCGCGGGACTGTTGCAGCCATTGCCCGTTCCTGAGCGACCATGGGAAAGTGTTTCCATGGATTTTATTGTCGGTTTGCCCAACACTGACGGCCTGTCTAGTATAATGGTTGTGGTTGACAGGTTTTCCAAGTATGGGACGTTTATTCCAGCATCGAAGGTGTGCCCAGCCGAGGAAGCGGCTCGTCTTTTCCTCAAACACGTGGTCAAGTATTGGGGAGTGCCAAAGACAATCATTAGTGACCGGGACACGCGGTTCACGGGCAGATTCTGGACCGAGTTGTTCAAGCTTATGAGATCAAGCTTGAACTTCTCCACGAGTGTTCATCCACAGACGGACGGGCAAACCGAACAAGTGAATGCATTATTGGAGATATATTTGAGACACTATGTGAGTGTCACGCAGCGCGACTGGCCAAAGCTGCTAGATGTGGCCTAATTTTCCTACAACCTACAACGGAGCGAGGCAACCAACCAGAGTCCGTTTGAGATCGTGACCGGGCAGCAACCGCTCACTCCCAACACAGTTGCTACCAAGTACGAGGGGCCTAATCCAGCAGCACACAAGTTTACCAAGGAGTGGCAAGAGCATAACGACTTAGCTCGAGCTTGTCTACACAAGGCGGGAAAACGGACCAAGAAGTGGACGGACAAGAAACGTAGGGACGTGAATTTCCAAGTTGGTGACTTAGTCCTTGCAAAGCTCACCGGGATCTTGCGCAACCCAACCGTGCACAAAGGGCTTGTGCGAAGATACGAGGGACCGTTCAAAGTTGTGAAGCGGATAGGCACCATGGCCTATTGATTGGAGTTGCCATCGAACATCCGAGCTCATCCAGTGTTCCATGTCAGTCTACTCAAGCCATACCATCAAGATGAGTTGGATCCAGATCGAGGCAAGTCACAACGAGCGCCAGTCGGGATAAAGGTCTCCTATGAGAATGAAGTTGAAGACATCCAAGCGGAGAGGGTCATTCGACGACCAGGTCATCGGCCAAGGCACGAGTATCTTGTTCAATGGAAGGGACTTCCCGACAGTGAATGGAGTTGGGAACCAGCTGAGGCTCTATGGCAGTTCAAGGATCAAGTGAGTCAGTACCATCTCAGCCGAGCGACGAGGGCGTCGCCAGAACCAGTGGGGGAGAATGTCACGGCCCAGACCCTAGGGTCCGAGCCCAACGCACACCAAGGTGTAGAGGAGGCCCTACGTGTTATTTTGGGCTTGCCAGCACCAAACCGAGATGGCCCATCACTTAGGGTTGAAGAGCAATCAGATATGGCAAGAATATCAAGTCAACAAGCCTTATCCTTCTAAACTTACCATATATGTTGTAGCCCTTTATCTTAGGCAAGTTTTACTAAATTAGCTAGGATCAAGGGATTTGATTGTGCTGCTTTAATCTTGACCGTTGATGTACTTTTATCTTAACCGTTGGATGTAGGGGGCTTCAAGTATAAATAGAGGCCTACTCCCACCTCATTTTACACACTTCAGTATTGAGGAATATACAGAGTATTCACTCAATTCTCCTTGCTTAGCTTTCCTTAGCCATTTCCTTTCAGTTGTTCTTTGTTTTCCGCAAGGGTCTTAGCTTCTTAAGCTTTGATCGTCAGGCTTACTTAGGTGTTGCATTGTTCGAGAGCGTCTAAGGCCGCACGTTCGGGACTACGAGATTCTACGGGCGTGACAAAGAGAATTTTTTTGGGTTGGTTAGATCTGATTTCAAAGGGTTCTTCAAAATGTTATATATTCATGAATTTGGGTTATATACCCACCTTTAAAAACGGGCCAATTCCCTCATTAAACCCCTTCGCCCCTAAATATTCACGGCCGTGGTCCCTATTTATTTTAAAATCTTTTTTATTTTGTCCTTATTTCTTTGATTTCGGTATGATCTCGGTGGGATAATCGTTGTTTGGTCCCTGCCCTTTTTATCCATTTTTCTTTTTTTAAACGCCATTTAAGGCCATTTTTATCCTCTTTTGAAAACCATTTAGGGTCCGTTTGTTTCACTGAAAACTGTTTCCGAAAAATAAAATCTGGAAAATGAACTACAAGTTTTAGCAAATTGATTACAGAAATCATTTTTCGGTGTTTGGATGATATTATGCAATTTATTTTACACTGTTTGGTAAATTTTCAAAAAAATATTTTTCGAAATATGTTTTAAGTAAAACAAGCACACATTGCAAATTTATTTATGTAACAAAATAATATTTTACAGAATTTTAAATATATATATTACAATGTTTTATCTTTGAATGAAATAAGCAAAATTATTTTCTTTTCATCAATTAGTTTAACTTTTTTAACAAATTTACGTAATGTATGCAACAAATTTACAACAACAGTCTACATATTACATATTGACCATTGTAAAATCAGCTAATTCATCATTTCATAAGAAAACATTTTATTGCTCACGTGAAAGAGATAAACAATAAAATTCTTAAATCTCCTCTTTAACAATATTCCTAATAGCGTCTTATATATACACAACAATTTATGTACAAACCCAGAGATTTGGTAAAAATGCTGCAAATAAATATGATAGAAAAAATAAAGTTAAGACACCTATAATGATTGTGATAAGTGTTTTCTATCTCGAATGCAATCTTATTTCTTCTCGGTATTAGATTTGGTGACCTCAACGCTCTCAACAACACCAACAACCATTACTTGAAATATATCTCTAACTGAAAAAGTCCAAGAGATAAGTAATAAGAGAGTTTCAAAAACTAAAGGATTGGTGGGAACCATCTTTACCATCTCAGCCTCATCATTGTTCAAGAACATGTGTTCTTAATGTTAAGTATTTCCTATCCATATACACTACAAGATATGGCAGTAAAAGGAGATATGATAGTAAAAAGAATGTATTTAATTTTGTTCTTGAGCTTTTGCCTAACAAGATGTTACACAACCATGAAAAAAGTGAAGGAACTTGCATTGGAAAATAATGATTTGCAGGAAGTACACCAAGTTCTCTAAAATTTCACAATAACTCATCTATCTGCATCCAAAAATTTCTGTGTCAGAAAAGCTCAAACCTTTTTACATCAGGTATCCAAATTTAGCTCAAAAAGAATCTAAAGGCGTCTATTTTAATTACAACATTTCACAATCACAAGCAAAGAACCTTGATTAACTAGTATAAAAAACCAACCATGTATCATGTACAATAAAATCAAAAGTAAAAAAGGAAACAGATTTAGGAAAAGGGTACTCATGTTTTTAGCTAAAGAATCGAAAAAGAAATTCAAAATCAAGAAAGGGAAGAATGCAATTACCTTGAAAGAGAGCGATAGCTTCCCGAAAATACAAGCAACACGAGCAGGACCAATGGAAATAATCTTATCCAAATTCTGATTGATGGGTACAAGAGACGAGTGTGGAGAATTCGAGGGCAAGTGAAAAGTGGTGAGCAGAGTAGGGGAAGAGAATAGAAAGAAAGATGAACGGAAAGAATTATCGCCGCAGTTGGTGGAGAGATGTCAGTGCCGCCAAGGGAGAGTTGCCCTGAGATGAATATTTTTTGAGTTGAAGAGAAAGTGAGTAGTTTGTTTTACGGATAATAAGACGGTAAAACAAACTGCAGCAAATGTAAAGAGAAAATAGTTGACTAGGAAAACAAACTGCATTGACTATTTTATTTTACATGAACCAAACATTGGAAAATAGGGAAAATGAGTTCCATAATTGATTTTACCTCAATCAAACGGAGCCTTAAATGATGATTTGATTCCCCTTTTAAATCTGTTTTATTACCCTTTTTATTCATTCAAACCTTGTCTTAGTTCCCTTTTTAACCCGTTTTTTATTCCCTTTTTAAACTGTTTAATGCTCTCGGTGATTTTACATTCCTTTTTTCCCCTTTCTTTTTATCGTTTTATATATTCTTATATATTATACTATATATATATATATATTAGTTTAGTTTACATTGTGATAAATATTTGGTTACTTTTGTGTTTCATATTATCATGTCTGGTGAGATCTTATATATATATAACATGCTTCTTATATATAATGTATACATATTCATATATTAGTTTTCTTTCTTTGTTTCTTTATATGATATGATTCAGTGTCCCATTATATATGTATACTTGTGTATTCTTGTATCTTTATTTTTGTTATTTTGGTTCATGCATTATATCTTGTTACATTTAGATGTGGTCCTCAAAATTCCGGTATCCTATTGGGAGTGTCGTCCTGAGTCTTTGCGCGTCATCTTCTTTGAGTACTGTAGGTTGAATCTGAATTTTTCTTAGTAAATACGATACGAACCCTTTAGGTATCGATTTTCGGGCATGGTGGGGGTGCGAATCCTTCCCCACTCGTAACCGACTCCCGAACTCATTAAATTTTTGGTTTTATTTTTTGTTGCTCGGTCTACCTTATTCAAGTGACCGGGCGATCTTAACACCTTACTGAACTACAACAAGAATCCGATCTGGGGGTATTTCCAAAAAGTGTCCTTCGTGTTCATACGTACATCACGCTTCTACAAGACCCACTCTAGGGGCATTTCCGGAAGCATCCTTCACCTTTTGCGGACATCATGCCTCCGTAAGAGCCAAACCACACATATCCTCCAACAAATTCCAGATGCAAGCTTTTGTTGCAATTCCTTCGAGGTTAGACCTTTGCATGAGCCACATCAACCATTGTCTATAGCGCTCTGTCTGATTCGAAGGTAATAAGCTATCGTGAATCATTATAATGACTTACGAACCCGACCTGGGGGCAACATAAAGTATTCATGAGAACAATGAAAGCCCTCCAAAAAAGGCAAAAATACTATAAAGTTTGAGCATGCTACAAAAGCATTTATAAACGAAGATAAATGAGCAAAATTTTGGGGCATTCACCTAGAAAGTGACTTCAAGAAAGATGATAGAACCTAAGGGAGGTTGGACATCTCCGTCTGTAAAAAACCATAGGCCCGGCATGACCAGTGGAGAGTCAGGGGCATCCCTTTCAAGACCAAAAGTTGCATCCACGCATTTAATCACATTCATGGAAATATTTTGCATGCATCATACAAACATTAAAGTCAGCATACATTTAGGCTAGACATAAGAATTGGGCATAAAATTAGGTGCATTCATGCATTTATTTTTGCTTGTACATACAAACATGTCTAGAAAAAAGATCGAAGAATCTCAACCATGAGGGCAACAATACGATGGTCAACCTTTAGCCCTGAAGGAGGCCAAACACCGAAGAGCTAAAATCTCCAAGTAGAAGGTATCAATAGAAAATTTTTTGAACAAATATTAATTAATGTTTTCTCATTCTACAGATCTAGTCTCTCCGCCAATGGTGTAGCAGATCAAATTTTGCTCCGGATCCTATCTCTCCATCAGTGGTGTAGTGGATCCTACATGTTGCAGTTCTTGTTTATTCGTCAATCGTGTAGCGGATCAAATCCTATCTAGGTCTTGCCTCTTTGTCATTATTGCAGCTAGACTAAATTTTTTCCTCAGAGGTTACCTCTTTGTTATAGTAATAGCTGAAAAAAATTTAAAAAAATAAAAAAAAATGTCAAAAGAAGAAATAAAAAATCAAAAAAAAAGAAAAAGATCAAGACAAGAAAAAAAATAAAACAACCATCTTTCTCACCAGATCTTACCTCTCCGTCAGTGGTGTAGCAGATTATCTCATCAGATCTTGCCTTTTCGCCAGTGGTGTAGCGGATCATCTTTTTCCAGATCTTGTCTTGTTATCAGTGGCGTAATGGGTCAAATTCTCTCCGATCATGCCTCTTCGTCAGTGTTGCAGTTGGATCCAACTAACCTTCTGATCCTGCTCTTCGTCGGAGTCATAGTTGGATCCAAACCCTCAGATCATGCCTCTTCGTCAGAGTTGTAGCTTGATCGCATAACTAACCTTTAGATCTTGCCTTTTTGTCAGAGTCGTAGCTGGATCAAACCCTCCGATCCTGTCTCTTCGTCAGAGTCGTAGCTTGATCGCAAAACTAACCCTTCGATCCCGCCTCTTCGTCAAATTCGTAGGTGGATCAAATCTTCAGACATTGCCTCTTCGTCGGTGTTGTAGCTTGGCCAAATCTAACTTTCGGTTCTGCCTCTTTGTCAGTGTTGTAGCTGAACCGAATTTACTAACTTTCGGTCTTACCTCTTCATCGGTATTGTAGCTAGACCAAATTCACTAACTCTTGATCTTACCTCTTCTTTGGTGTCATAGCTAGATCAACATTACTAACTTTAGACCTTGCCTATTCGTCAGTTTTGTAGCTTGATCAAAATTTATTGACTTTGAACTATTTATCTTTATCAATAGTTAGAAAAAATTCAAAAATAAGAAAAAAAAGAAAAAAGAAAAAAGGAAAATAAACAAAATAGAGAGAAAAGAAAAAATTAAAATTAAAAATCAAAAATAAAAAATAAAAAAATCAAATCAAGTTTTTAATATTCTGATCTTACCCCATCGTCAGAGTTATAGCTGGATTAGACATAGAACCCTCATCCATCTATCTCGCCTCTTCGTCGGTGTGGCAGCTGGATCAAATTTTGTTGATCATGTATCTTCGTCAGTGTTGCAGCTGGATCAAAGCTATTTTGGCAAGTCCAACATAAATGTTGGTGCAACATGCTTAAACACGGTAAAGTTTAAGACAATGGATAATTTAAATGTTCATCGAAAATCCATTTTTATGAATGGTCAAAGAAAAATAAATCCTTTGGAAAAATCTAATGTCATGATTGGTATAAACTGATTGTACATAGGGGAATGATACAACTAGCCCAGAACAAACGGCTACATGGTAAAGGCAACTCAAAATCGTTGACCCATGTGTATTTGGGAAAAATGCAAAAGAAATCTATGAGCTAAGCTATAGGTATTGTTTGAATCAAATATTCAAAACTTTATCCTCTGATCCCGTCTCTTCGTTGGTGTTGTAGCTGGACCAAAACTTATTGACTTTCGGTCCTATCTCTTCGTCGGTGTTGTAGCTGGGCCAAACTTACTAACTTTTGATCCTGCCTCTTCGTCAGTGCTGCAACTGGATCAAATTTTGCAGACATTGCCTCTTCGTCAGTGTCATAGTTAGGTAAAACTTTGTTGACTTATGATCTTGCCTCTTCATCGGTGTTGCAACTGATCAAATGGTCGAATCTTCCATCTTTCATATTCTGCCTCTTTGTCAATGTTGCAGTTGAATCAGATTTTACAGACCATGCATCTTCGTCGGTGTCGCAATTGGGTCAAATTTTCTTCAGGAACCGCATCGTCATCAATAATGTAGCAAGCCACACTCATTTTGCTTTCCCAACCCCTATTTTGAAAATTTTGCTTCCCCAAGAGTGACAAAGTAGATTAATCAAGTCAAGAAAGAAGACATGCGCCAAAGAGAAAGAAGATCTACCTAGGAAAGAAGACATACGTAAAAAGGGGAAAAGCTCGGCCGGACTGGACAAAAAATGGTTATTTTTTTGTCTTTGCTCTATTCCTATTACACAACAATTAGCAAAGAGGGGCAGCTGTAATACCCATTTTTCGTTCGACCTTAATTCAAATAATTCAAATCCAAAAACCATTTATATTAATGTCCACTTTTGTTACAAAACCATGTTTAAATCACATGTGCCCAAATACACATCAAAACCCATTATACAAATCCATTACCCATCAACCCAATTATCTCTAAACCCAATACACATTCTATTATCCTCTCCTCTACAGTCGACATCACCCTACTCAACAACCCTTCTGCACATCCATGCCTCTACCAAGAACCCATGCCCTGCACACCCATGTTCCCTGCCATCACCAACAGCCCCTTAAAACCATTTTTCTTCACACGCAAGCAAAGCCATCACGTCAACTAGGGATGGTTCCCCCTTCTTCTCACTCTTCCAATTGCACAAGAGAACAAATAGCAAAGAATTTCTTCACCAACCAATAGGGGATTTTCGTTTTATTTTTCATTGTAAATCTGGCTATAAAGCCGAATGAAACCAAATGTAAAGGGGGACATTTATCAATAAAAAGAAAAGAAAAAAAGCATTCCAAGGTATCTCTTTTCTTATTTCGAATTGAATAAAAAATAGGGGTTAGGGTTTACCTCTTGGGGTCGAAGTAGCCACTGCCGTCTTGCCATCGTTTTGCCTTCTCCGTTTGGGGATTCACGATATCGAGTTCTTTTCTAAAAAAAGTTTTTTTTTTTAAATTTGTTCTGGTTTTTTTAGAGATCTAGGTAAAAAGGAGCTTTTATTTTGCAAAATCGATGGTCGAAATTGGGTTTAGGGGCGAAAGGTCAGTCGACCGTTGGTTTCGGTCTGAGTCGCCGATGTCGGTGAGCGGCAGTCGGCGACGACCAGCGTGACTAT
Organism: Hibiscus mutabilis; assembly: GCA_019671005.1. NCBI lineage: Eukaryota > Viridiplantae > Streptophyta > Magnoliopsida > Malvales > Malvaceae > Hibiscus > Hibiscus mutabilis. Next base: position 111,765 of record JAGYYJ010000831.1, read on the forward strand.
TTGCGGCGGGGAACCATCGAAATCTGGGTTCTTCCCAAATTTGGATGAGTGTTCAAAGGTGTTCGTATGAACATTTGAGAGAATTTTTTTGGTTGGTTTGATCTGATTTCATAGGGTTCTTTAAAATGTTTTATGTTCATGAATTTGCGTTATATACCCACCTTTAAAAACGGGTCAATTCCCTCATTAAACCCCTTCGCCCCTAAATATTCACAGTCGTGGTCCTTGTTTATTTAAAATCTTTTCAATTTCATCCTTATTTCGTCAATTTCGGTCTGATCTCAGTGGGATAATCGTTGTTTTGGTCCCTGCCCTTTTTATCTATTTTTCTTTTTTTAAACGCCATTTAAGGCTATTTTTATCTTTTTTTGAAAAGCATTTAAATGCTGATTTGATTCCCCTTTTAAATCTGTTTTATTACCCTTTTTATTCATTTAAACCCTGTCTTAGTTTCCTTTTTAACATGTTTTTTATTCCAGTTTTTAAACTGTTTAATGCTACCGGTGATTTCACATTCCTTTTTTTTTTCTTTCTTTTTATCGTTTTATATATTCTTATATATTACACTATATATATTAGTTTAGTTTACATTGTGATAAATATTGGGTTACCTTTTGTGTTTTATATTATCATGTCTGGTGAGTACTTATATATATATAATGTATACGTATTCATATATTAGTTTTCTTCCTTTGTTTCTTTATGTGATATGATTCTGTGTCCAATTATATATGTATACTTTGTGTATTATTGTCCATTATTTTTGTTATATTTGTTCATGCACTATATCTTGTTACATTTAGATGTGGTCCTCAAAGTTTTGTATCTTATTGGGAGTGTCGTCCCGAGTCTTCGGGCGTCATCTCCTTTGGGTACCGTAGATTGCGAGATTTTATATATTCGGATCGTATGATTGTGTATGCATGTATTTTAGGGATTAAATGTTAAATTAGATTAAATCTTAATTTTTCTTAGTAAATACAATACAAACCCTTTAGGTACCGATTTTCGGGCGTGGTGGGGGTGCGAATCCTTTCCCACTCATAATCAACTCCTGAACTCATTAAATCTCTGGCTTTATTTTTTATTGTTCGGTCTACCTTATCCAAGTGACCGGTGACAACTCCACAAATTTTATTCTAAAATACGAGCTTTTCTAAAATTTCTCTCAATCTCTAATTTTTAATCTAAAAATCGATTCTTTTAAGTGATTCCGAATTTTTAGTCGCTACAATAGCGAGCTTTACAATGTCACTATTTATAGGACAAGAAACATAAGTATTGAGATGCACAAGAAATTATGACCAAGAAAAGAGATGTACAAAAATATAAAAGGCTTGAGGAAGAGAAATAAAAAAGAACTATTGAAGTATTTCTTAAAAAAATATTGAAGTATAAGTAGAAAAACAAAGAGACGAGAGAATATAACTTTATATTGCTTGCGTTTTATGTTTGTACAAACCCACTATCTATAAGACTATAACCATAGAGAAAAGGCATATACATGATAAACTCATAACACATAACACTTCACATTGAATGTACTAAAATATGTGTCTCGTTAAAATCTTATTAAAAAAATCTTGTAGAACAAAAACTCAGCAAAAAAGAATACACCATATTTTAATACACACGATATATTGCCTGATTAAAAAGTTTGCAAAACTCAATTGTTAAAGGAAGCAATGACCCCAAAATCAATACCTCGTTAAAAGCCTTTCCAAGATATTGTGATTAGGGGTAAACATTATTCGGTTATAACCGAATTAACCGACCGAAACAAATTATTTTTTGATTAATTAGTTGGTTAATTTTAAGTATGTTCGGTTAATGATTAGTATTTATCTTTAAATTTCGGTTATTGGTTTATTCGGTTCGAAATCGTTTAATTAATTGAATTAACCTAAATTATATATATATATTCTTCATCTTCAGGATTGGAGGGGATAAATGAGTTTCGTGATTATTAAATATTTTTTCTTATTTTTTCACTAGTTTTTGGAGAGGGAAAAAATTGGTTTTTATATAATTAAGTTCTGATTTTGTTTATTGTTAAATCATTTTGGATATTAAAATTCTATTCTCTTACCAAAGTCAATCAATTCAATACAATTCATCAAAATAAAATCACAATCTTTGATATTCAACATTTTAATAAATCAAATTACAATTTACAGAGGAAAACATTTTATTATGTATAGAGTCAAAATTAATCACTTTCAAGTATGTAATAAAATCCGATTCATGGCCTTACCTGAAAACAATGAATATGTAAATCAAACAGAACATAAAGTTTTAGTGGCATAAATTGTTATGGTTCTGCTTCCACATACCAAAACATGTTATAGTTACCTGGATGTCAATGCTGGATCGACTCGCTACTGTGGATAAACCCGAATAAAAATGTATAGACATGAGTGACATTGCGAATGTTCAGCTATATGATACTTGGGGTTTCGGTACCAATTTTATCCGGGCCCACACATAAAGCCAGATTGAAAATCCAATAACCTAAGTCCAAAACTGGGCCCGAAGCCTATTTTTCAAACCCGAATCTGATAAAACCCATTCAACCTAAGCCGTCAAACTCTCGGTCAAACTCCCCAATCCTCGGTCAATTTCAACTTCCCCTATTTTCCCCTTCCATTCACCACAACTCAACTTTCTCGCCCATGTTAAAAAAAAAAAAAAAAACTCTCGCTCACATCCCTCAACTGTCGGCAACCTCCAAACAAACTCACTGGTCAGTAAAGCTATTTAAAACCGAGTCGCAAATTATTCAGATGTGTTTGGTTCACGAAAAAGATAATTACCTCTAGAAATAATATTACTGAAATGTAACATTATTTGATATAATTTTGGGAATGTTATATTTCCTTATTTCGTTTATTTGGCAAGAATGTGATACGACAATGTTTAGTTGGGGTAATATAAGATCACATGAAAGTAAATTTTACCAAATTATTCTTCTGATATATTTTCTTTATACCAAGTTAAACTTTCTATATTAAATTAAAAATATTTATATTCATAAAACTATTTGCAATACATTATCTAAATTTTGTAAAAAATGTAACATATTGCTAATACAGTTAAATATTAAACGTACTTTTTAAATAATTTTTATAAGTATTATATTTAGAGAAAAACTTTCGATATACAAACCGTGTAAATTTTAGTCATGGGATTCTAAGCCCATCAGGAGCACTCCTTTCTTTTCCCTAGAGATTTCCCCTTCCCCTCTAGGTAGAATTAAAATTAAGTTTTGTCAAAAAAAAATATGGAAATGTAATATATTTATTTAATAAATTATTAATACAATTACTTGAACAAACTAATAATTTTCACACAGTTGCATGGAAACAAGATAATAGAATTTATATTTTAATTCACGCGTGGGTTGTGTTTAATTAGCTGTAATTACACTAGCGTAAAATGTTATAGTCAGATATTAGTTTAGTTAGTTGTAATTACATTGGTATTGGCCTGCTCATTTAGAGTGTTTTTGTCTCAGCAAGGGAGGGGATTTTTGAACGACTCAGTGTATTGGCCTGCTCATTTAGAGCTTCATGCTATGGATTTTAAGATATGGAGTTTTCTGTTAAGATCCTAAGTTCTAGTGCCAGTTGTTTTCTGCTGGATTGATTGTTGTCGTGTGGATTTAACTGGGCTTGTGTGGTAGTCTTGTATCGGTTCCGCTTATAGCCAGTGAAACCTATTTTTTCAAGAACTTTTTGAGGAGATCCTCCTACTATGGCTCCAGTCTCTCCGGGTTCATTAATGGGTTTTTGCTCAGCCATCTTCAATTTTAGGGAAACTCGAATGATGGATCTGAGTCTTCTCCCTTCCCAAGTGGTCCCTTATTTTTTCAAGTGTGTGAGTTTGAAAGAAAATGATCACTTGCTATGGCTTACGGAGTGATGGATGCACTTTGTGCTTGTTTCCTTTGGTTCTGAGTGCTGAATGCCTTGATGTGGATCTTGGCTCGAAAAAAAACAGCCCCTAACTTCGGATACCTTCCAAGTGGATCCTTTGATGATAAGATGAATGAGGAAACCTGCCTTCGAATGGAGCTTTCGTAAAGATTTCGTTTGATTATGAAGTGTTACTGTTTAGCCGTGGACTGCTGTATTTTCTTTTTAGCTTTTTTTCGGCGTTTATGTTTGTTGGTCAGTCGGCCTTTGTTTGTCGTTGGTTAGCCCTTGGTTGGCTTTCTCTAGTCCCCTATGTTTTTGGTGGTATATGTTTGCCCGTGTATGGCTGTTTCATGGGGGGCTTACGAATGTATGTTGTGATCATTGCTTAATGAATCCATGAACGTTTTCTTGTAAAAAAAATTTTAAACCTCTTCTTCACTTCATGAATGCCATGGATGATTCAAGCTTTACAGTCTTGAGGTTACAAGTTTATTGACTAAAGCTTTACCGTTATTGATGCGTAAATTACAAATATTCATATAGGGATATAAAGAAGAAGAATGTATAGGGTTTGAGAAAAAAATTGAGAGAGTTTGAGGTGAAAATTTGAGGTGAGTGTTATTTTTTGAAGATATATTCGAAGAGGTGGAAATTGTTGAAGTATATTTGGTTGTAGATCTTCTCAGTTTCTCAGAAGTAAGTAATCTATTTTTTAATTAATCTGTTTTTTTTAAATTAGAAGGGTTTGTAGATATTTTTGTGTGTGATTGAACCGTTGTTTAATATATATGATTAATTATTTTTTGTTGAAGGATTTAGAGCATATTTACACGGTTTCTCATCTACCATGTAAGTTTTTGTAATTCTAATTCGTTAATTAATTTGTTAATAGTTAATGTTGTTATATGTAGTTTTTGTATTTACAAATTTAATAAGAAAATTTTCATGTATGTTTATGACTTTTTTTTTCAATATGTAGATAGAATGAGCTCATCAACATATTGTGACACTGAAAACTTAGTTGGTCATTGGGGTGAAACGCTTGATGATTTTAGTGAGGATGAAGAAAATATTGTGCCTATTAAAGAAAAATGATGACGTTTATTTAATCGATGCTGATGATGTTGAGGCTGTTAAGACAGTTGTGGTTAAGGGTAATGGTCTGGATATAGAAGATGATGTTTGGGTCGCGGCTATCGCTAGGCTTGGGTTAAAAAATGATAAGCATGTATGGGGTTATGTTGAACCGGAGCCCAATCAACCATAGCCCATTTATCTAGCTTATGAACCTACAACCCACATGTATGAGGTGGACTATGTTACAATGCGAGATCCGAAATATGAAGCCCGCGTATTTGGTTCTTCATCAGCTTCTAACTATGGGAATTGAAACTCAAGGCTCTATTCGAAACAAAAAATGCCCATATGGCAATTAAAGAGTATTGCATCAAACGCCATACGAGATTATATGTTGTTGAGTCTGATAAGTATACCTATTACGCAAGGGGTATTAATTATAAGAGCAAATGTCTTTGGAAGATAAGGATTTCATACTTGCAGAGGAAAAAGATTTGGGACGTGACAAGGTTTAATGAGCAACACACTTGTTCAAACATATCATTATCATAGGACCACATAAATTTAGACTCTGATCTAATATGTGCCAACACTAGGTTGTTGGTTGAAAAGGATCCAAAGATTTTGATTGTAGTGTTAGCAGTATCCATCCGAAATCAGCTTGGATATATTCCATCTTACTACAAGGCATGAATGCCAAAGCAAAAGGCGAAGGCACAGGTCTATGGTGATTGGGATAAATTGTATAACGAGCTACCAGCTCTTATACGAGCAATGAAAATATTCATCCCAGGAACCATTGTAGAATACAAAGCAATACTGGCGTGCACCTTACAAGGCGAACTAATTCTTGGTAAAAGGATATTCAGAAAGTTATTCTGGGCATTCAAGGTGTGCATTGAAGGGTTCCCATTATGCAAACGCATGATTTGAGTGGATGGTACCTGGCTATATGAGAAGTATATTCATATATTACTTGTGGATGTTGCAAAAGACGGAGATAGTGATATATTCTCAATTTCCTTTGCCATAGTTGAAAAGGAAGACGCCAATAGATGGAAATTCATTTTGAGACATGTATGCAGTCATGTAATAAAAAAAGACGGGGTTTGTATGATTTTTTATAGAGGGACTACGCTCTTATCAGTAATTGATAGGAGGGGAAGTTTATGGATGCCTCCGTATGCATATCCAGCATATTGTGTACGGTATATTGCGGTAAATGTAAAGACTAATTTTGGAAACAATGAGATCCGGAAAGATATTTTAGGTGCGGGTAAATTGTTATTCATTGTTTATAAAAATTATTAATTTATTTCTGATGTTTTCTTATTTTATTTAACTAACTATTTTTTTAAAATAGGGTATGAACTACTTCAACCAAAATTCGAAGCGAGGTTAAAGAGGTTGAGGCGACGCAATCAACGTGTAATTTTATAAATGACATCCCCAGGGAAAGACGGTCACAAGCTTATGATGAAGGTCAGTGTTACGGGCATATGACAACTAACCTTGTTGAGGCTATAAATTAGGTGCTTAAAGGAACACGCCATCTCCCAATTGTAAGTATTGTATGGGAGACTTACTTCAGATTGGGTAAAGTTTGGTGCGACAAAGGGTAGGAAGTAAATGCCCAGATAAACAGCAGACAAAATTGGTCTAAAACCCTGCAGGATAGAATGATCACTCTTTAAGCGGATGCAACCTCTATGAGAGTCAGAATATTCGACCCAAATGGTGCAAAATTTACTGTTGAAGCTAAGGTCCGAGGTGAGCAAATAATTTTCCGACTAAACCTGTGATTGTGGTGATTTTCAAGCATTTAGATACCCTTGTTCTCACACACACGCCGCATGTATGCATATTCGTATTGACCCTTTCACGTTTGCGGATAAGTGTTTTAGGCTGGACCATCAACCTAATTTTTTATTAATGTAAACTTAATATTCATCATGTAGACTTAATATTTTGTTAATGTAAACTTGTTTTAAAATACTTTTATTGGTTATGAAATATTTGATTTTCATTGGAATTTTAATGATGAATTAAAAGAAAATAATAAAATAGAAATACAAAAATGAAATTCTAAATAAATTAATAAATTATTTTTAATAAAATATGTTATAATAAGAATAATATAGAGATAATAGATTATTAATTTTGTTGATTATTATTATTTGTTAGTAAGTTATTAATTTTGTCGATTATTAGTAATTTGCCTATTAATGTAATAGTTAATTCAGAAAGCAGAGAAGTTTAACAAAATAAAATAAAATTGTTTATCAAACAGCAGTCAAATTTAAAAATCAAGACTAGATAATCTAAAAACCAAAACAAAAATCAATGTTGTCGAATTAAAATATATTACAAATAGAATTTACTTATTTCCTATTTTCATATTCTTCTTGGCAATTCCTATCGATGTAAGGATGATGTTTGATCGTACTATCTAGAGGGTTGAACCATTCTTCATGGTTGATCCAGAGTTTGCTCATCGTGGAAAAATGAATCGTCCATCATTTGCATAGAAGGTGGTGTAACATACATATCTTCTGGATGAAATGATGAGGTGCTAATGGTCGTATTCGACAACAAAGATGTCATACTACCAAAACCCATGCCTTCCCCATATACGGATATAGAAGGATACTCAAATTGTGGTATATATCCTCCATCATCATTTTAAGCTAGATGAGAAGATGAGCTGCCACCAAATGAAAAATTGATTGGTGGTTGTTCCGAAATATTACCAAATCCAAATGTTGGATGAAATGATGAGCTGTCATCAACTGTTGTGTGGACTGGTGGATACTGTAGACTCTCTAAGTGAATGCTGGCAGAAGATATGTATTGGAAAAGTATAAAACAATACCAAGATGAGTCTTTTGCGTGCAAGTATACACGGTCTGCAAGTAATACAGCAATTAAGCTGAGTATCGATCCTAGAGAGATTGACTTGGAATTCAATTGTCTTTGATTGTTACTTGCCTTGAGAAAAAGTTGTTTGTTTTGAACTTGGTTTTGGAAATATTTGAAATGAAATAAAGGAAATGAAAGTAAATTAAGACGTTGGCAATGAAGGTGCTTTAATGAATGATGAGCGTTGGCAAGGAATGCCTGATTTTCACGCTATTCATGTCGTGCCAGCCTTCAATAACAACATGTCTTGACATTGTTTGCCGAGCAGATTCAAAATTAGCAAAGCCTCTCTCGATGGTCATTGCCCTAAATTGATCATGTAAAAACCCTTATATCTCTATAGTGCATGCTTTTAAATAAACCAATTTGATTAAGATCCAATCTATACTCCTAAGGGGTAGATTTCACTCCTGAAGTAAGTTCATCTACTTGAACGAAATCTCTCGAAGCTTCTCTCCTCAGTATTCAACAACTTAATCATTGTCACCCCAAAGTCTGTTAAGATATTGAGGAGCAATAGGCTAACAGTGCCAGCTCTCGCTTGGCATAATATTTAGAAAATATTAAAGTATGCTGAATAGATAAAACATTGCCGAAGGCAGATTTATTATTAAAAACTAAAACATAAAATAGTGTTTAACGCAAAACATCCCCCACCAACTATTAGATTAGTTCATGGTGAGGGACTTAACCAAAAAACCATAAACGTTTTCCAAATAAACCGTCATTAAAAAGAATTCAAAGGAACTTAAAACAAGAGATAGGCAAGAGGGGTCTCTCGATACAGCCCTTAAGATCTAGGCTCTCGACCAAGCTGGCCGAACCACCCTTCCTAGGTGCATCCGGTTGTCAATCGCCTTGCACTCCAACTCCTCACTCCGATCGTCTATGAATCCCCCAAAGTCCTCATCGGTTGGTGTTTAAATAGACAGGCAAGGAAGGTATAGGATGAGCTCCTCATTTGAATTTTAAATGCTAAAGGGATAAAAGATAATCATGTTATCCAAGTTTGAATGAGAGATGATCAGGTTAGGGCTGACGTCATACTGCTGATGCTGCCATGGCATCCAAGGTTGGCATGAATCTGCCAACCAATCTTGGCACCATCTTATCTGCTATTTTTTTGGAGATTGATCCAATTGTTATCTTTTCGGAGCATGATCTTGTCCTATTTTTTCAGGGTCCAACAAATTCTTGGCATGACATCAAATTCACTTCTCTGCCAACTGGTGCTTGGCATTGTTGGTCTATCTGTGCCAACAGCACTCGGCATTCTCTTTGGCATTCATTCCTGTGTTGTTTTTTGTGCCAAATACTATGCCAAACCTGCAAAATTGCCAACAAAACAACCATTCATACTAGCATAGACAAAATTTTAAACTCCTTATGCAAATGCATGGTTTTAGCATCCTAATGCAACTAAATGTACCTAAAAAGCAAAAGCATTGTAAGATTGGCATTAAAAACAATACTTTTGGAGAGGTAACACACCCCCAAACCTAACTCATTGCTTGTCCTCAAGTAATGCAATCAAAATAAAAGCAAAAAACTGTGAAAATGTTACCTCAACAAAATTTTGGTTAGAATGCCAACAAGTGTTGGCAAGAAGAATTTGGCTCTATTTCTGTCCTCAGTATCTCAGTGCAATAATGCCAAGCTGGTAGTAATTCAAGTGCAGCAATATAACTCTAGTCTAAGTTTATGAAGAGTGCATGATGTGTAGGTAATATGCATTGAGTATCCTTTCACTCCCTTAGCCAATTTTACTACCTAAACTTAGATTCTTTTTATATTTTTTTTCTTTTGCCAAGGGTTTCTATTGGCATCAATTTAAGCTTGCTTCGTGACACTATTTAGCGTGAGAGATAAGAGGGAGCATACCACGAATCCCCACCTTAGTCTAGACATCACTAGGCTTTCTCTTCAACTCATACTCTAAGGTTTTGGACTTCATAACTAAGAGGGAGCAAACCGCGAAGCCCAGTAACTTTTTATCCCTAGGTAGAGGAGAATTCATTTTTTTCTTGCCTTGGCAGAACATTATTGCCTTATTTATTTCTTTTACCCTAGCATCATGTATATATATTTTTTAAATTTGAGCCTAGTTTCAAAAAGTCTAAGTTTGCTAAGAAACTAGATACATACTACATGTTAAGTGAAATTTTAGTTCCCTAAACTAGAGATCAATTGCCAAGCTAACCTAGCATACTACTCTGTTGGCATGGCATGACAACTAAAGATTAAAATTTCCTCATTGGACAGACACCTAGATCAAATTAAACTTGCCTAACACGTGTTGATAATCTTCAAAATTAAACCGAGGCAAAATTTTCTTTTTTTATTGGTTCAGTATGCATCTATTCTAAATGACCTAAATGGCATGGCAACAGAAATTAAACATGAAATGTATGGCATGGCATAAATGTGAGAAAATACACACCCCCAGACCCATGATGTACATTGTCCTTAGTGCATGAAACAACACATATATACAAGAAAAATAGAAAAAAATAAAAATGCACGATCATGTAAATGCACTGAAATGAAATGTAAAGAAGTTTAGATAGAAGATGACTCCCCTTCGGAGACTTCTTCTCGTGTGACGCGGGTCTTTCATTTCAAAAATCGACCATGGGCATGGGCCATTCGTTTCTTTCCTTTCATGATTGGCTATGAAGCGGTAGTGGAGGCTCCAACTTCCTCATTTTTCTTGGCAGGTTCTGACACGACAAGTGCATCGGTGGCATCAAAAGGTGTTTGTATAGCAGGTGTCACTAGTGACTTGGCTTTGGTTTCATTTGATTCAGATGATGAATCAGAACTGGTAGACTCAACTTGTACTAGAGACAATGAGACTGTAGCATCTGATGAGGTATGCACTAGACTAGCTGGCATGGCATCACTATTGGCAGAGGGATCGGCCGGGAAATCTGGGAATTCTAACACAAAGTCAGGGGACATTTTCTTGAGAGCTTTCCTGATTACAACATCCCTGGCCTGTATGTAATGTCGTAGCTTTACATTAAGCTCCCCAGCCTTCTTTAATTCACTAAGTATAATCTCCTGGCGATGGTAAATTTGTGGCAACATTGCTAGTAAACTGTCTGGCACGGTTTCAGGCATGGTGTCTGGCACTGCCTTTGATACATTTGGCTTTGGCATGGGCATTTTTGCTTTCCCCTTGCCTTTTTCCTTTGGCTCAACAGTTGTGAGGTTTCTCCAAATAGCAACTGTGATTGTTGTTCCTTTGATCCTTTGACCTTTATCTGTATCAAGCTTTAGCACACCATGAAGCATGCAAATGTTAGAAATTAACAAAGGAAATAACAAACTTCCATTACCTTTCACTGTACATTTGTAAGTTTCATCAATAATGAGACTGCCAACATTAATCTTGGGCCCATAATGATGAAATGCAATAGGATCAACCTCTTTTTCGATACAGTATCGTTGTGAGATGTTTGCATCAGATTTGCCTTGACAAAGTGATTCAATTCTCTCCATTGGGGTTTCAACACCAACCGCTTTACCGTGCAGAATCCCTTTGATGGCACTGTCCATGCCGTGCCAGGCTCACACAAGTTTGCCAGCAGTTCCTTTCTCTTGGCAGCATTAATCAACTCGACATAATCAAAATATTCATCCCCTGCACCATCCAATTCAAACATAGTGTTAATATACCCCTCATCAAAAAGCACACACTTACCTCGAATCATCAATAAGGGCGAATCCTTGGTCACAAGATGAGCGTAGAATTCTTGAACAATGGTGGCATAAATCTCCCCTTATTGCTGGCAAAACAGATTCCACTTGTGAATGTCAACTATTGCCATGCATTTTGGAGGGAAACCAATGCTTGTCTCCATCTTGAGATCAAAGTGTTTCTCGTAGAAAAACAATCTTGAAGCAAAGTTAGCTTCAAACTTTTTCGGATCTCCTGATTGAAAAATCGGTTGAAAGGGGTAGAAGAAGCCACTGGAAACGTTCAAGAATTTGGACTGGTTTAGAATCAAAGAAGAAGAAGAAAAGACGATGTGAAGCTTGGTTATTACTTGAAAAGAAAAATGGAAAATTGAGAGAGAATTGGGTTATTTAAATTCGACTAGGGAAAGAAAGTGAAAAGTTTGGGTAGTTTAATGGGGTTGGTAACCGACTAAATATGGATAATGATGGAAGGTAAAAAGATTTTATTTAAAAAAAGGGTAAAGTGATAAGGTGAAATGATAAGGTTGTAAGTGATAAGATTTGGTAAAGATTGGTGTGATAAGGTGATTGGATTGAATTTAAATTTCAACCCAATTTTTAGGCGGCTAGGGTTTAATTTAAAAGAAAAAACCTCTCTCTTATCTAGTGGGCCAATCAAACAAGGGTTTATCTCCTCTTTTCATTTTTCAATTCGTTGGATGTCAGGCTGCTCTAGCATTGTGCTTGGCACACAAAATTCTCTTATTTTGGTATCGGTTCATACCATGTCTCTCCTTGGCATTGTTCCTGGCATGGTTCATGGCATACTGATTCTGTATTGACTCAAAGAAAACCTTTCAACATAAACATGGAATAAAAACAAAAAACAACAGAGACAAAAACTATTAAAAACCTAGAAACCTAAAAACAAAGAAAAACAACTATCCTAACATTTACAAAAATTTAAACTTGATGGTGCTTTCATGTTACCTCTTCCAAGAGGATCACCTCCTTGGCATTGTTCCGATCATCTTCTATGTAGTGCTTTAAACGTTGGCCATTCATTTTAAAATTTCCCCCAACTTCAAGTTCTTAATGTCCACAGCTCCATGGGCATAGGGCTTCACAACTTAAAAAAGGGCTCGTCCACCTTGATCTCAGTTTTTCTGGAAACAACTTAAGTCGTGAGTTGAATAACAAAACACGTTGGCCTACCTCAAACTGTCTCGGCATTATCCTACTATCATGTCAGCGTTTTGTCTTCTCCTTGTATATCCTGGTATTATCGTAGGCTTGCGTCTTGAATTCTTCCAATTCATTTAGGTCTAGTAACCTCTTTTCTCCAGCAGCTCTCCATGCCATGGCAAGTGTTCTGATGGCCTAGTAGGTTTTATGTTCAAGCTCTACTGGAAGATGGCATGGTTTTCTGAAAACAAGTCTAAACGGTGAAGTACCCAAAAGAGTTTTAAATGCAGTTCTGTAAGCCCACAAAGACTCATCCAGTCTTAAGGACCAGTCTTTCCTTGATGGATTAACAGTCTTCTCTAGAATATTTTTAATCTCATTGTTTGAAATTTTGGCTTGCCCGTTTGTTTGTGGTTGATATGCCGTGGCAATTCTCTGTTGTATACCATACATGCACAAAGCTTTAAAGATTAGATTACTTTTAAAATGGGTGCCCTCATCATGAATAATCACTCTAGGAGCACCAAATCTAGTAAAAATATGTTTGTGCAAGAACTTGGCAACAGCTTTGGCATCGTTTGTTGGTGGCAACAGCTTCTACCTATTTAGATACATAGTCAACAACCACAATAATATATAAATTACCAAATGATGGGGGAAAATGACCCATAAAATCTATCCCTCATACATCAAATAAGTGCACAAGCATAATGTTTTGGAGCGGTAGTTGGTGTCTGCCAGAGATATTTCCCGTCCTTTGGCATCGGTCATACGCCTTAGCATACTCGTGGGTATCCTTATATAGTG